>VZTN01032959.1:643-23843 GCA_013400515.1 Erpornis zantholeuca | reverse complement strand
CGGGGCTGCCGCACCTCCGGTGGGCGCCGAAGGCGTCGGGGGCGGCGGGACGGGGGAGGCGATGCCGCGGGCGGCGGGGAGCCCTCGGGGACGGCAGAGCCCTGAACTTGGGCACCCTAAAACCAGCTGCGGGCGCAGCCCAGGTGCCGAGCTGGACGGACACGGCTCTCTGGGGTTAAACGGTCTGCACCCGCTGGTTTGGAATAAATGAAATGATAATCCTCTCTTTCACCTACTCACCCCAGCAAGGTGTTTCTTCAGAAGGGAGATGCACGCCTTCAGGATCGCCTTCATCACAAGGCTGGCACGCCATTCATGCCCGGTTTTCAGTTACTTCGTTTTGAAAGAAGCAAATGCCTCCCCAAGAGCACAGAGGTGTCAGTGCATGAGCCTTTCAGTGTACCAGCCACAGACGTGTTCTGGTCATCACTTTGTGTCTCGGGGAGGGAGAGTTTATTGTCACAGGAGGAGGAGGCAGATTTACAAGTTAAGATAGGACAAATGACAGTATTTTAACTGGGCAACTCCTGTTACTACAGAAGCTATTTCTCAGTAAGCAATGTGCAATAATATGTTTTAAGTAGTTAATGTGGAGAAATTTTTGTGTGCGGGGGTGGCCAGCTCTGAGGTCCCACGGTAGGCTGGGACCTCACACTCGTCGTGCAGCAGGGTGATGAAGGGCAGGGCACTGATGGAACCTTCTCCAGAAGTTAAAGGACAAAACAACCTCTCCTGCTCTAACTAAAGGGATCAGCACTTCTGTGAACTTGCTTTCCCGAGGGGGTTCTTTATTTTCAAAGACTTTTTAGCTGCATGTTTGCCAGGGAAGAAGATGCATACATTTTTGGAATAGTTGATTCTCTTAAAACTTGAGAAAACGACAAGCCAGAACACTTTAGGCTATCCTGTGTTACATATATTCAAATCTTCATTATCTGATTACAGCACTTGTATCTATTATTTTTGAGGGGAATAATATTTTTATATATATATTACAGTATGTATTGAAGTTCTTGTAGTTAATGAAACATTTAATGGGGATTGCAGTGTAGCTCCAATACTTACCTTTCAGGCATGCTTTTTCACAATTAGTTTGTCCTATTTTACAACTAGTTTAATTTTAGCATCATAATTTGAGAGACTCCTATAAGGGCAAAACCGAGGCAGTACTGATTCATGGTTTTTTTTAATTTTTGTTCTTTATATTTGGGTGTAGTTGAAAGCATTTATTCAGATTTATCCCCAGTTGCATTAGGCATAAATTTGCCCATTATATTTACTCTTCACTGGAATGATAACAAAGGAATGAGGAAATACATAATAAAAGAAGAGTGCTAAATCTACTGAGATTACATTATTCCAAAAACCCACTGTTCCTCCTAATCATCATAAAAGAAGAAAGAAAATATTGGTGGCATATCTCTAAGATATCTTGACTTTTTGAGATATACTTAGTTGGAAGCAATGGCTGTCATAATCCTCCACAGATATATAGAACCAAGGAACAAAACCACTGCTATAGTTTTGATTCTAAATCAGGCAACTCCACGTTAATATTATCTAGTGCTCTAAGACTGAGTCGACAAATGACCTTCTCAATCTAGCCTTGGAAATCCAACCTGGATGAGAGACCCAAGGGAGGCAATAATAAGATGGCAAAGCCACCATGTGGTACAAAGAGACTGGCTCTGCCCTGTGTGCTTTGAGCCAACCACTTGAGTCACCACCACAGACCACTCTGATGTTTTTTAAACTGCTGGTTGTACTTATATAAAAGTCTATTTCTAAAAGGTCAGATAATCTAGTAAATGTACAGCCAAATTATAACCAATATTATTCTTTGCAACAGTATGGCAAGATACAAAGGTCATACTTGGAGGTAGACTTACAAGGGAGCCTGTGGTAAGACTCAGAAATTCAATATCGGACTTGAGAAGCCCTAGGAGATTTTGTGGCCCTGGATAAAGAGAGAGACTCAGCTGTGGCAAATGCTCTGCACAGAGGGTAGGAAGGCAGCTGGCCAAGGGGCCTCGAGGGCCAGCTGGGAACACGTAGCAGAAAGGGCAAGGTTGGTTCCAGTTGGTTTGGACAGGAACCTGAATACTTGAACAGGCGTCTTTGAGCCAGTCCCACTGCCTAGCCACGAAACTATGAGCTTCTGACTGTTTGTAAACAGCTCTCTTCTCACACCTGCCATTGGATTTATGGCAGTGCCTTAAACACACCTATACCTGGACATGATTTATCCTACGAGAAGCCTGGCAGCTCTATAAAACATGCAGAAACCCTTGCTGTTGGCTTCTCCACTGCCCTGTCTCCAGATGCCTCTCATACTGTTGCTGTAGCCAAGGCAGGCACCCAAAAGTGCCTCCTTAGAGCTGGCACCAGACATTCCCTTGGGTGTGCTGGCAATTTCCCTCAGAGAGAGGAAAAAGAAAGTTCAGTCTATGATTTCACTGACTAGAGAACAGCCCCATCTATTTCCTCAGCAACTGCTTAAGGAGGGACTGACTTACAGCATCAGATGGCTGCCTTCTCCATTATCTCTGAAGTAATGGTGTTCCTTGCATCATGCTGTCCTCTAAGAGGAGAAGTTATCAATAACTGTTTAATGGGAAGATTTTTTTTATTTTCTTGGACTTTTTAAATGTTTAATACATCTCTACTGCATTTTTCTTTCCCTGCATTGTCCTTGGTCAATAAAAGTAAGTTATGAAACAGGGGGACATGGTAGCAGGTGGCATGATGAATTACCTCTTTAGGAAGCAATGTTCTTTTCCACTATGGATGTAATGTTCTTCCCAGGTAGTTGTAAGACAGCTCTTCTGTAGGAGCTCTTAGTAATTTTGGAAAAAGAATGAAACTCTCTGTGTACTTTAAAAAGACATATGTATAGTTGAGTTCTAATGAAACTCCTCCTGCCTTTATTTGTGGGTAATGAAGTAAATAGAATTTCCGTAGTGAACTAGTTTTTATTGCTAACACATACAAGTAAGAGGTCAACCAAGTTGTGTCATAACACAACATAACACTGTAATTCGGACCATATCCAGCCCGCAGAACTGAGCAAAATTTAAACTGTCCTTCAACTAACAGCTTTCCCTGCCAGATACAGATAAAATAGTTTTAATTTATAGTTCAAGTTTAGGGAAAAGGCGCCTTTTTTTTTTTTTTTTTTCCCCCACATCAGTAAAATAAAATGCTAAATAGCACATATAAGTTTTTATCTTTCCACGTGTAAAGACTCTCAGATAATAGACTTGAAATTGAGTATCTCGTTCCTCTGGGAGAGTACCTTCCTCTGGGAGTTAAGGTGGTAGAGACTTAGCTGCTTCTTCATCCAGGTTTCCATAAGGAAGGGTGTGGGAGACATAGCTCCTAGACCAAGTGGCCTCATGTCTTGAAGCAGCCTGACCACAAAGATTTCTCCTTCTGGAAACTGCCTCTTCCCATCCTGAGCTCATTTCAAACACCGCCATCTAGAAGAAGTGTAGGATTTAGCTGTAACAAAGATACAGAATCCCAGTCAGGGGCTGCTGCTGGAGAAGATGTTCAAATTCACTTAGTGAGTGCTTTTTTGGGTTTAGGTTTGTAAAGGGCCCACTGTAGTTTCTCTATGTGGCCAGAGGCACTCTGCTCAGGGCACTTTCCATAGCCCTTGCTGGGCTGGACCACAGCAGAACCAGGGTCAGGCTCAGAGCCTGCTTCTCTCGCCCTCAAAAAGTAGAGCCCTGCAAAAATTTCATCTGTTGTTGAATGCAGGAACAAGAGAAGGCTTGAAGAGTTCTATGGGACAAAAAGAAGGGTGTAAAAACCTGTGTTGAAAGCCCGGTGTTCAGAGCACTCGGTGTGGGAGAGGAAAGGCCTGCATTTTTCAAGACCATTTCCACTTTGCAGCTAATGTAGTTTAAAGCCAAGTTACAGAATCAAATCTGGAAGCCAGCACTAAAGCTGGACTGTGGGCCAAAGCCACTGCCCCATGGCAACGCTGCCTCATTCTGGTACATCCCACAGATGTTGAGTATGTCCAGATTAGGGTTAGGGTGTTCAGAAGGGGGCAAATAGAGGACAGTCAGTGCTTGTATGGTGAAAAAGGGATTTAGATTTGAATTGTTCTAGACCTCCAGCTGCATGGATGGGTGCTTTAACCATGAGTCTGTTGGGGATGTGGCTGAATCATGGCTCATGAGATGAGCTGCTTCACTGGGCTGATGTTTGTTGGCATCGCTGCAGAGCTGTAGTTTAGTTCATCCCCTGAGTAAGGTGTCTGATCAGGAGTCAGAATGTAAAGTGTAAAAATACAGAGTGTAAACCTAAAAGCTGTTCAACGCATTATGTAACTATGGAAGATATCAACTGTGAAAGTGAAAAAGTTATGTTATTGTCAGGAAAATAAAGCAGGTACTTTCCATCACAAATGTCTAAAGATTTCAGGAATGGAGATTATTTCTGTTAGCAGTATCTGATACTCTCTCCTGCTGAATTTCTGAGCTGTCATCAACCTCCTACTAGATGTTGCTGGAAAAAGGAAGGAAACCTTTAAGTCCCAGCTTAATCTTGCATGTCAAATATTTCAGTAGTTACGTAAAGTTTTCAATAGTTGTTAGATATACACTTCTTATTTTTAACTCTACACTCTTACTGCTCATTTTGCCTCTTCACCTTCCAGCTCTTACCATTCATCTATTCCCAGAGGCCTTCTGCCTCAGTCCTTACCAATCAAACTACTTTCACAAGCCCTGTCATTAACAATAGATAAAGATCTTTTAAATAAATTATTATTTTTACTCCAAAAGATCCAGATGACCAGATGTGCTAATGCAAGATATCTGTTTGCCTGGGGGAGCCTGTGTTCTTGTTAAAACCAAGTTTGGACTAGCTTAGAGTCTCATCAGTTTCAGCTGACACACATACAATGTCATTTAGCTCTTGTTTCATCCACTGTAGCACTGTGTTATGAGGATGCATCTACAAAAATGTGTTAGATTAATTGCAGGTGGAAGCTCTGGGTAACAGAAGTCACTGATCCCTAGCAATGCACAGAACCAAGGTGAGCCCTAGTGGGCAGGCTTGTCAAGAAAGCTTATGAAGTTTAAGAAATGCTACTCAAATATTTATCAAAAAAGCCTCCTCTTCAAATCCAACTTTTTTTCTTGGAGTATTCAAAGAGAGAAAAATCATGTAGCATACCAAGATCCATGTAGGTATAGGAGAGTGTCATGGCATGTGGAGAATTCTGTCCATATTCTGGATCCATCGAGGTGTAGCTGGAGTATGGGAAAATCATTGCAAACGTCTGCTCTTGCATGTGGTTGCACTAGTTTAGTTCTAAACTTACCTGTGTTATCAGTAATACTGAGATGTGGGGCTGAATTCCACCACGCATTCCATATTTCTGATCTGAAGTATGGAATATTTAATATGGATATATTTAACTTGATAATCTTAAAGGTCTTTTCCAACCTAAGTATTTCTATGATTCTGTGAATTGTGGTCATCAGTACAAAGAGGACTCCAACCCTGTAAACAGGTTCCCCACAGAATTAACAATCTCCGTCATGATCACTGTTCTTACATTCTGTGTTAAACACAAAGCTTTGCAGAGAGCCACAGATAGCAAGGATGCAGTTATATTTAATTCAAAGGTATAAAAGTAGGAAGTGAGCATTCACTTCATTATGTTGCTAATGAATTATAAAATGTATATAATCAAAATAAATATTCTTGAAATTGCTTCCTAATGAATCACTTACACAATGTGCCTACTCAGTTGTGTCAATGATTAATTATATTCTTGCCTCCTTCCTGGAATATAAATGCTTTTATTAAAGCAATCCAACGACAGTAAGACAACAGACTCATTCTTATGGTCATTCATTTGATTGTGGATTGATAGAGTATTCCTTTCAGCATCTTTAGAGTGCATCTGAACAGCTGCAAGTGGCTGTGACATAAATGAAAGTTCATGCCACCTTAAGCAGCATGAGATGAAAGACAGTCTATTCATCCAGTTTCAGCTTATCAGTGCACAGTCATTAAATACTAATATTATCTGTAGCACTGTGATAAATACAGAGCACACCGTGCCAGCTGCAGGCGTCATCAGATGGGAGCCTTTTTACAACATTCTGATGCACAGAGGCAAATTATTCCAGAATATTAAACATTTCATTAGTTCTCAGCCTCAAGATACTGCTTTAGAAGTGGCCAATCTCATGGAAAAAATCATTATCACCAAATGCAATACTTACAAATTGGTATTTATGAAGTTCAACCACTGCCACTATGAAAGAGGCTCAGAAACCTTTGTGTAGGTGAGTGACACCGTTCTGCAAGGCTGAAAAGCAGTTGCTTATTTGCATAATGGCATTCACCTCATTGTTGAAAGATTAGGATTCATTTAATGAAAGTGGTCATGGGCAGAGAAAAATGCTTTTGTACTGAATTTAAATAAGCCAATCCTGACCTTAGGTATTCCTCTTTGGCTTCATAGCACAAGACACATGGAAAACCCTGACTGCCAGCTGTCCTTGGCACTGATGGGCTTCATGTCAGTGAAGATAATTAATAATGTTGCTTCTTATGCCCAGCTGCTTAGATGTCAGTAGGCAGGTTACTTTAATCTGGTAAATCAACATCTTCAATTACATGGAAAGAAAGGGGCACTGGAGAATTCATTTAGTATGGTCTGTCTTGCACAATGCAAAATGACCAATTCACAATGACAGGAAGTGAGAAAGTGTGGTAGTAACTAGGAATATATCATATCTGGCTGTGGGATGCCAGAATTGTTTCGAGGTATAGAGTTTAGCTAAAATCGACAAAAGTTAAAAGAAAAACTGAAATGCAATTAAGCCATTATGAAGAATATCCAGTCATAAAGAATCCATCTTTTATGTACTCTCTGTATTAAAAATACTTGATTCAAGTGAAATTTTAGTAAAACTAAGGCTCAGAGTTACCTTGTACATAGGCTGCGGCAAAACAAAACTGGTAACTTACAGAAGAAGAAAGTGAAGGTTTTTTTAAATGTGAGTATTTTGTAAATGCTTTGGATGACAAAGAAAGGCAGAGTGCCTGAACCACAGCTGACTGCACTTGATAGTGCTCTCTTTCTTCAAAGTGCAGCAATTACATGTAGGGAAAATGACATTAAAAAAAAAAAACACAGCAAAGAAAACACAGTTTCCTTCACCTATTAAAATTCCTCTTTCTTGGTTCAATCCTGCCTTTGTTTTTGCACATGCATCTCACTCAATTTAGTTAGTAGCCCTCTGGATGACCCCTCTCCAAATCCATCATGGAAAAGGAGACCCTTGCTGAGTTCAGGGGAGCTTAGGGGTAGCTCAGGATGAGGAAGGATTTGGGGTATGTTCTATTGCTGAAAGTCACACGGGGGAGAACCCACATCCTGTTTGCACTGCCTCTGTCCCTTTCAGCAGTGAAGTCCTGGGGCCTGGCCAGCCTGGACAAGGCAGGCTCTCTCCATGGGTGGCAGGATGATGGGTGCCTTGCAGGCCTGTGCATGGTGGGGAGCAAGTCCTGCAGGATGTATGGCAAGGAGGGAGGGAAAAGCCAAGTAAAGGCTCTGTCCTTGCAGTCTGCTGAGGTTATCCTGCCTGGGCAGAGCTGCAGCCGGTGCCTCTGTACTCTGTATGGAGCCACACAAGGGAGGGCAGAGGTGCTGAATGCAGGGGAGCAGCCATCTCCTCCTGCTATCAGGCCCTGACTTGGCACCATCTCCCTATTTTTCTTGGGCATAGAAGCCTTGCAAGAGGTATTCAGCCATTTCTGCCAAGATCTGTTTTTCCCTGACACTGCCAGGAAGCGCCTGGCTAGCTGGGCTCATTAGTCTGAAGTAGCATCTGTGACGAGCTTCCTGACACATGAATTCGCTTGTGCCTTCCTCATTCATTCAGGTACAGATGATAAAAGATACAAGTGTTGGGGAGCCAGCCCACTGTCTGTGTGGTGTGGCATCAGGACAGCTGCTGTTTCCTCAGAAAAACTCACCCAGGGCTTCCATGGTTCCATCTGGCTCCTGGACCATTCCCCCGGATCCCTCCCTCCTCTTCACCTCCAGATGCTCGCCCAGACTCTGCCCATATGCAGGACCAGACCGACGATGGGAAACAGCCAGAGAAGAAGCAATTCCTGGGTTAATTATCTCCGTTGTGACTACAGAAGCAAATTTCCATGCTGTGGAAATCAGCAGGAAGGTACAAGTGCAACAGAATATGAAAATTAGTAAGTACTGGTACGTCAGGGCTTGGGGACTTCTTTTCCCCAAACAGGAATGTGCTGCTGTAGTCACTGAGCAGCATGTATGTGAAACACCTCTGCTGCCTGTGAATTAGCTGTACAAATATATTACCAAGACAGTCCAGTGGGGGGGAAAATGAACACACTAAGGGAGGATGGAGTTCAGAATATATATATTCATACCAGCGACACATATACAAGCTTAGATAAGAAAATGGATAACGACTGAAATTATCTTTATGGCTTATTTTTTCTGGAAAGTGTCATCCACTTCAACATATTCCTTTATCTTGTTCTCCCTTAATAAGGATATTGTCTTTCAATTGAGTTAACTCTCGTTGTTGCTTAATTACTTTAAAAGAGGATGTCAATTACTCTTTTCATAATCTGTTGTCAGACATGTTTGCCTGCACTTTTTTAAAGCAACAGAGAAATTTTTTTCTTTAGTCTTTTCTGGCATTATTTTTACAATTTGCATTGTACACTTCGGCTAAACACATTCAGGCAAAAGAATAACACAGACAGAACTAATTGCAGACATATAGGCTAAAATGTACCTTTAGTGGGATTGCTCTCAAAAATTAAGCTGTTCAGAACTATTTATGAAAGTGGCAACTGAATTGTGTTCCTGAGTGACAGAAATTGGAAAGGTCATTCTGCTTATTAATACGGATTGCCTGCCACAATGTCAACAGTGTATCACTGCACACATAAAATTAATAAATGCTACTAAAAACTTCTGCAAAATTTTGCAGTGCAAAATTTTTTATCACATTGACAGAAAATTATATCATTAAGAGTATCTGAGCATGGATGACATGCTCCAATACTATAGGGATTGGCTGCATATGAAAATCAAAGGGGAATAAATAAAAAAATACCATGATCTTCTTTTTTATTCCTGCTTCAGAGCATTACTTCCTGAAGTAAACATGTGGACAGATACATATCAGAGATTTATCCAGTTAATTTTCAAATCACAGCCCTCTGAGCAGGCTAATTTACTGTGCTATGGTATTTCTGTGCAACAGCTGTAAAGTAGACATTCCTGGTTTAGTGCAAAGCTAACTCAGAGATGTCTGTGCTTGCTTAGTCCTGCAAGCACATAAATGCACTAGAAATCATGTCCAGAAGTTTTCAAGAAGCAAGATGGAACCTAGGGGGGTTAATATTTTACTTTTTTTTTGTAACTATTTGCATTGGTTACAAAGCATTACACAGGAAAAAATAAGAAACGGAAACACATTTTACCAAATGGTCTGTGGAATAAAGCAACAACAAACTAAAAAACGACCTTGAGAGAATGATATTGCTGCAGAGCTCCAAAATATTTCCCAATGTGCTGATCAGCTCATGTTTATCATTAAACAATACTGTAGCATTAGCTGAAATACAATGACTAACACAAGATCCAACTTGAACAGTGTGAGAATCTCATCCTTCTGCAAATTGCTGGGAAGGGAAGAGAAAGGAAGGGAAGAGCAAGGTAATGTGAAAAACATGCAAAGCACAAACATTAGGCTGGATTTAGAGAGCTGCAAGTTATTTTACGAGCACTATAAATGGGGTATTTTTCATTTAAATTAAGATTTTGAGATCTCAGCTATCTTACATTATAACCCGAGCATCAGCATTAAAATGAGTATCAATAAGTGGTTGAAAACATTGGAGATAATCTAGTCTCAGTCTTCACCCTCATGGGCAGGTCAGGCAAGCAGTGCTGCAGCCAGGTGATTAGCAGGAAGCAATTCCTCTGTTCGGCTCCACAGCCTGCAGCTGCAGCCGATTCTCCTGCTTCCCCTGCAAGCTTTGTGCTCCTTTTTGTCAGATGAGGCTCAAATGAAGGAGTACCCAGGAATAACAGGATCACCTACTAACCTTCATTACATTTCATCCCGAGCTTTTATATTGAGGTAATAATGTAATGGCTCATTCGTGAGTTTCGAGATATCTTCCTACACTAGTGGAAAACAAGCAGAAGATTTTCAGTTGTGGTTGCCAAACCTTCTTTGGAATCTTGCTGACTTCTTGATATGGGTGATTTCCTCTGGAAATGAGCACTGGATAATAAGTCATATGGAAAATCATCTGTTTCCTCAGTGATAGATTCCCTGCATTGTCATTTCACCAAGGAAATTTTCTTGGCTGGAACAACAGCAATCCATTTTGCTAGAGAATAATTATTATAACTTTTATGGATGAACATCACCTTCTTAGACCTTCAGTTCTTTGAAAATGTCAACAACAATTGAATAGGCTGGCTGTGCTGTCTACTGCACTTTCCAAAAGGCTTTCAGCAAGGTCCTTCACCAGAAGCTTTTAAGGAAGAAAAGCAGCTGTGTGGCAAAAGGAAAAGTTCATGTGTGTAAATAATTTATGAAAAGAAATAAACCAAAGGGTGGGAGAAAATGGTCATTCTTCATGTTGAAGTGTGATTGTAAGGGGAGTCCTGCAAGAAATTCTTACTGGCACTTGTGCTTTTCAACACTGTCTTACAGGACATGGAAGCAGGGTGAGGAGCAGGGTTTGCTGATAATAAGAAGTTAATTTATTCTGGATAGCAAAGATGATTATGCAGACTTGCAGAAGGAGCCTGCTAGATTGAGTGGGCAATAAAATGACAGATGAAATTTGATGTAGACATACATGAAGGTGGGGGAAAACCAATCCAGTTTTCATATATAAAAAGATGGGTTGATTGCTTCCCTCAAGAGCAAAAGCTCTGGGCTATGACAGATAGTGCCATGAAAACAATTAATGTTTGTTATTAGTATGCAATCTAAGGAAAAGCAAGTATGAACAATTGCCAGGAAAGAACGAAAGGGAAAACTGGACATCATTATCATGCCACTTCATAGGTCCATGATTTCTCATTCCTTCTATTCTGCATGCTGTTCTGGTCTTTCTTCCTCAAAAAGGTGTAGAGATCCTGTAAAACTTTCAGAAAAGGGCAATAAGAATGATCAAAAGTATGAAACTGCTTCTGTATGAGGAACAACAAGAGGAAGAGAGCAAAACACTCTGAAAAAGAATCAATGAAATGGAAGGGAGCCAGCACAAAAGTTAATAAAGTCATGAGAGCCATTGAAAGAGAAGATCAACAGCACACTCCTGGTAGAGGAAAGGGGCATTGGCAGATGGAAGTAGGAAACAGGTTCAGCTGACAGCACTAGAGGTTGTCCCACCCTCAGGGTGTCCAAACTTTGCATGTACTTAAGGGGCACAGGACAAACTCATGGAAAAGAGCTTTGCTGAGGATTACAGGAGTCACTTGCAATCACTGCTAGAGGCAAGGCACCTTAAGAACCTTGCTGCTCTTATGTTGCAATCAGCAGCTTTAAATCTTGAGAAAAAAGAAGAAAAGCAGAACCTTTGTTTTTGGTCTCAGATAAGTGCTTCCTGATCTGAAATTTGGAAACAGAAACCTACAGTGAAAAGACAAATGCTGTTTGACCCTTTACATTTGAGCCTGGTGTTGCATCCTTCCAACTTACTTTCCTTCTTTGTCTGCACCAGCTGAGAGCACTCATGGGGAACCCCTTGTTTGAGTAAAAGCTGTGTTTGTGGCCAGTGTGGTCCCTGAACTTGTTTCCACCACTTGACTGTAGTACAATGCAATGTTACTAAAAGCATTAGGTTTTTCAATAAAGATGGGACTCCTTTGGCCAAAACCACATTAAACATGACACTGAATCAGCTTGAGAGCTATCAAAATGTCCCAATCACTTTTATCCCTCCTACCCAGCTCAGCTCACAGTGCTACCTATCCTTAAGAAATTATCAAAGAAAATAGAATTGTGTAAAAACCACTAAGCATGATTTCAAGCTGCGCAGGAGAACAGGTAACACTGTGGAGTATAGCCATGCTTTTGCTCAGAACTAAAAGCAACCTAAGGCTAACCATGAGTTGGTTAGACTAAGTGCTAGGCTGTGTTTAACATCGTGTTTCAGCTGCCATTTGATAGCCCACTACATTTCCTTTGTGAAGGAGAAGCTTCAGTCTGATCAATTCTGTTGCTGCTAATGATGGGCGAGGGATTTCAGAAAGCATCCCCACGGTACAGAGAGCACTGCTGGGCTGTTTGCCTTCCTCCCAGAGTTTTCCTGTGGAAGGGTACAATATAATTCTTTGGTTTTAGCAGTTAATTTACATCTCTTGCTGCCTCTCATCTGTTATTCTTACTCCCCATGCCTGAGACTGTCATACTTTTTCCTTGGCATAATGGGTTTCAGTGAGCGTGTATAATGTAATGAAGAGGATTATTAGCTTCTAAATTATGACAAGTGAGAGCAAATGAAGACTTAAAGCAAAGATATCAGTTCTCTGAGAAAAAGACTAGAATGGAATTAAATCAGAGAAGAAATGACAGAAATTTGGAATAGGAGATATAGACAAAATTGTTTATAATTAGCTCATTGGTTCTTTTCTGCATAGACTACATGCTCTTTGCACTATTTGTTAAATAGACTAATTACTCCTCAGCGAAACAATCTCTTTGAAAACAGTCAGAAAGCCTTCTTTGGGATCACCGTGGTATATACCATTCTGGTGAGCCTGGCATATGACTGGGAAGATGCCTTCAACCACGTTACACCTGGGATGGGGCAGGTCTGTGCTCTGGTACCACATCCCTGGTGTGTTTTCATGCAAGGGTTCGAGGCTCTGGCTTGTAAGACACAGTAGTTTAGGTATGGGCTAAACTCAGAACACACATTTGTATGTCTAAAAGATGACACTTAAGAAATTTGTGCTTTTAAATCTAGATGCTTGTATGACAGAATTGGAAATAATCCAAGTAAAAATTTCCAGTCTGTCTAAGCATTGCACTTGGGGGCTCTGCAGAGAAAAAGCTTGGTGCCCAAATGCCTTTGTGGCTCTCTGGGGCACATCAGAGCAGGTGTGGAGTGAATACACAAGGCTTTTAACCAGGTGTAGGATGAGATGTCTACTTCAGATGCAGTGAAAAATATTTTCTTTATTCAACAAATGAATGCAAAAACCATGAGTTCAAAAACTCAAGCCAGTTATCACTTGGAAGCCGATACACAGCAACTTCAATTTTCAAGTCTTCAAAGCATTCATAGATGGTTTGTATTGAAAAATAGGCATATGAAATAAACTCTGGCAGCAGAGGAGAATAGTTGAACTATGCTGCCAGTCTTTGAAGTAACTCCTAAACCACCATGAAGTCCATACTCACACCAGTAAACAGAAAGATTTGCACTACAAAGCTTCAGATGCTGAGACAAACTCATGGAAAAACCTTTGAAAAGACTTAAGTTGGTATCCCACTTTAATTCATTATCATCTCAGGAGAAAAAACATTTGAAAATAACAAAATGCCACCTGATAAATTCTGCATTCATATTTGTAGTTGTTGGACAGTTTCTATTTTTGAAGCCAAGTGAGTGAGTTGAGTATAAATTCTGTATTTGTGGCACCACAGGAGTACCAAAACATATTTAAACACTTGGATTGTAAAGTAATGAGTAATCTCCTCAGAACAGGGATACTGGTGTCAGAGATGTGACTGGGCATACACTTTCAAGCCCTGCTCTAGCAGAGAAGGTAAAAATAACGAAGGGTTTTTTTGGAGGGTGGGTAATTCTTGGGTAACTCAAGACTTTCCTTCAGAATTGTATCAGCCTTACTGTCCATGTTGTGGACATAGAGTTCATTTAGATAGCTTAGCTAAGGCTCCCAATATGGCCCAGATATAAGAAGGCTGTTCAGTTTGAGATGCCCAAGGGTTGTCTGCGATGTCTCTGCAGGGTTGGCACATAGCTCCCAAGGCCTGGGGAATCTGCACTCTTTGGGAGAGCCCCTGGAGTCTGAGGAAATGCTCAAGAGCATCTCAAGTGTCACTATACATGTGTGGGCAACTGAACTGCTCCTCTGGTGACACACCACCGATCAGGCACTTCTTAGCAATCACACATGAGCTCATCTGACACAAGGGCTATGTGAGACTTAATAGGTTACTTTCATACAGATCTTTTAAAAATGTGTCTTTGTGGGGTTTTTTGTTGTTTTCCCTTTTTAAAATTTCTTTTGTGCATCACAGAACTATAAAGCACACATGCTAGCTGAATTACATTTTAACAGGGTGCCCTAGAAGACTTCATGAAGTCTCCATTCTCTGATTTGTTTATCCATAATCCTACCTTTTACTATTCCCATTTCCCCTGCTCTATTTATGAAAGAAACTGTGCTGAAGACACTCTGGAGAAGTGTAAATCATTGTAACTTGCTTAAATTTAATGAAGTCAGAAGAATTTATATTAGGGAAGGATTTTGCCTTTTCATCTTCAGTTGTCATGGGTTTCTCCAGCTATATTTGCTGTAAAACCCAAGGGGTGCAAACTTATATGATGAAACAGTATTGTGTCATTTATTCAGATGGTTATGATTTATCTGTTCATTATAAATGACAGATTTCTGTTCAGAATTCATTAGGTTTAAGGATTTTGAGAAACAAAATTTTCTTTGTGATATTTTGATTAATTCTGATGTGATATGAAAGTCATCATGTGTCTTCCAAAGAACACACTCCCATATTAGAAAACAAAGGCTTGGAGGACAGTAATGGATGTGTGGTCTAAGAGTAAATGTACTGATGTGGAAAAATATTCTTTGTCTAACAGGCATCACAGCCTTTAAGACATCATTTTTTTGGGTTCGTAAAATAGAAGAAAACTTTTTTCTTTCAGCATAATGAAATCTTGTCAGGAATTATGAAGCACAATTTTTCTTTTTCAGGTTTTAACACATTGCTAAAGAAATGGAATTTTTTGCTTTTGGCAGAGACAATAGCTAATAATTCACTGTGCATGAAAATAATACCAAGATTGGACAAATCTGCAAAAGACATTGCTAACAGAGCTGACAACAGCCGTTAATCTTAACTTTTTTGTTTGCAGCTGGCAAACTAAAAGATATTTTCCATTTCCCTCTGAAGATGTGCCTATGAGATTCATTGTAGCACTATGGTAAGAGGACAAGAATGAACTAAAAATGAGATGGTATTACCTGAATTGTCTGAAGGGCTTGAGAGAAACCTACCAGTAGGGTTCTCATGACTTTGTCTTGAGCATGTTTAAACTGAACTCAGTGCAGTCGTGGCTCCCAGTAAAGTTACTGGGAAACAGCATGGCAGTAACAGCATCCCATTGCCCATTTTACTGCTGGAATCGTTCCTGCCTTTCCCTGCATGTCCATGGCACCTGAGGCATCACCAGTGTTTCTGACAGGAAAGGTAGCCCTTGTTTGATGAGGTCAGGTGGCCATTACTGGAAAGTGAAAGTGAGCCCTGGATGATGCCCTGGATGATGCTTGGGCACTGCAGGGCTCAGCAGCTGCGGGGGGACCACAGAGCCCTGGTGGCTCCTGTGCCGCTGCTGCTGTGTCGCTGTGAGTCAGGCTTTGCTCCTTGAAAAATGGAAATGATGAAGGACACTGATACCCAGGATTTCTCCCTACTGTTTCAGACTTGTCCTCGAGGATCAGAGTTTTCCCTGCTGCCTCTGCCTGAGACTGTAAGAGAGAGGGAAACTAAAGCAGGAAGAAAGGAGGAAAGAAGAAAGCGAATCCACTGGGCAGAAGCATTTGAAGACGACACTGATAACAGGGCAAAATCTTGCAGCCAAATATGAATTGAAGAATACAAATCCAGCGGAGGACACATGGGGAAGTCTCTCGATCCAGCAGAACTGCCACTGCATTTAAAATAATAAGCAAGAGGTCACTAATTGTGAATGGAGGCTGAGAAATAATTCCCAAAGTGCTGTTTTGAACTGGCAAGAATTTGGCAGGAGGCACTGATTAATGCTATTGTGCTCTAGCTCCTGTTGAGAGCTCATATGTTTTTAGCAGCAATCTGCCAGAAAAAAACAGGAGCAGCAGACCTGTTCTTTGAAGAAACCTTAGGTGGAAAGGTGGAACCACCCCAAAAATCCCTCTCAGGCTTATAAATGCTTTAGAAGAAGCATGGGAATCTTATGATAACGTAGGATTATTTAGAGCATGAAAGACAGTGAACAACAATATGCTCAAACAGGACTCCATATTTTAGGACCACACAGTGATGTGTTCATGACACATTCAGTGAATTCTTGGAAAAGAGTCTCACAAAGCGTTGGCAAAATCAAGTAATTTCATTTTCAAATTTCCTCCCTTTTGTGATAGATGTGCTTTTTTTCTTTTTTTTCCTGGACAAAGGACAATTTTTCTGTAATTAAATATGAATTTTAGGACATGTGTTTCATTGAGAGAAAAAACCCAAGCAGCAAGACATTGAACTCATTATATATAACTTTGACCAGAAAACTGAAAACCACATTTTGCACAAATAGAAGAGGTGGAAAATGTAAGTGAAAAGGCAGAGACCACTGGCATCAATGTCAGTATCTACAGCACAATCAGTTAAATTAGAAGAGAGAATGAAAAGGATGAAAGGAAATCAGGTTAACTGTCAGTTGTCAAGCCAGCTGTTAAGTGTGAGTAGAGCAAAGGATGTGTAGGTATTTAAAGGCATTCCTAGTAACAAGCTGGCACCAGCAGCTTAGTTTTGTTTTGATCAGAAAGCAAAGAGGTCAGGAAACTCCTTGACAACCCTTGCATGAATCCAAGCAGTAAGGGAGCAGTAATGCACAGGTACATACACGGTCCTTTGCATAAAACCATCTCTGAGCTTTTCACCTGTTTCTCTCTTTCAAAGCACTGTGCTGCTCAACCTTTCCTCAGGCCAGCAAAGTCACCTCAGGTCATCACAGGGGATGAAGACACACAAGGACTGAGCACAGAAGTGCATTCCCTTGGTTGAAAAATCCCAGCAGTGGTGGTGTGTCACATTCAGAGAACATGTGATCTTAGTCTTTATAATCTTATTCCTTTTTATGTCTTAAAGGGCTTCAGATTGACAGAGCTGGAAAGGGTTTAAGAATGAAAGAAAATGTTTCCTTTTTACAACCACTTCCTCACTTTTCTCCCACCATCTCTCTAGCGTGAACAATCTTCAGGATGTGTCATGGAGACTTGAGAACCATCATGTCTGGGGTTTTTTTTTCCTTGTATTTCAACAGCAAATTGTACAAAAAAGTGATTTGCTGCAGTTCAGAGGGGATTGTTCACACTTTTGTGGTAAGGTTGAGACTTCCCAGGACTTGAAGTGAGCAGGTGCAGCAGGGTCTCAGGCTGCCACTTTTCCAATGCTGAGCCTCCTGTTCAGGGGCAGGGCTGAGAGGGAGATGCTGTTAGGGAAAGCCTGCAGAGCTCCCTAGGATGAGCTGCTGGCATGGAGACAGGTAGGGAGCTTCCTGGGGATAGGGCACAGCTCTCTGGCCTTGGCCCTTTGCCAGCCATTCCCTAACATGTATTCTCACTCACCCTGTCACTGAGGGTGGATGTGATAATTAATGACCTGCAGTGCCCAGATTGTTCAAGGATTCAGTTAAATATAGGCACAAAATTAGCAGTGGCAGAACTACCCTAGTGAGATACACTGAAATATCTCAACAGGTATTTGAGAGCTCTTTTCTACCATCTATGCTGCAACTTCACAATTACACTGGTGTGAAAATCTCCCTGCTGTTTTTGGGTCTGATCTGAAAGTTCACTGCCAAAATGGGAAGATTCACACGGATTGTTGTGCTTTGATGAGGACTGCCTTCTGCTGCCAGTCATTTTTCAGCTTCCAGTAGTGAAAACCTTGTGTTGGGGGGGATGGTGTTTTACTTTGAGGAATCCCCAAACTCCTCCGTTCTGTTGGATTTGGTTTGTTTTAGACCTTGCTGGTTGTGTTTTCCTGGAACGAGAATAGGGAGGTGCAGTGCCAGACACACTATTTGTATGTCTGCAGGAGATGCTGTAATGAAAACAGCACAGAGTCTGCAGGAGGAGAAGCCCACACTGCCTTGGGGGGCCTGTGTCTCAATTACCAGGACAAGTGGCTGCTGTAGAGGTGAAATCACCATCAGGGCTGAAAGCTCTGCAAGCTGCCCATCTTCCAGCATGGAAAGCACACCCAGGCAATGCTTTTTCATTAGCAATTTCAAGGAATGAGATGGAAGAGATGCACAAGAGGTGGCAGCAGTCTGTGGGGACAGCTTGCCCTGGTGAAATAACGAGGGAAAGGAAAAAACAACAGAAGCTAAACTACAACCAGTTCCAGCTAGAGGAGCTAATTAAACAGACCAGGAGGAAGTTCAGAGCAGCAGTATGTCTTTGGCATTACTTTTTTGTTAACTTAGGACATCCAATTCTCACAGAAGCAACTGGAGAGAAGGTTTTTCAGAACCACAACTAATGTTCCAAAAGTGTTTCTTTAAAAGCCAACAGCTGGAGTTTGCAACAGATGGTGAAAGCACAGTGAAAGCAGGGATTAGAACCAGAGGGCAAAATGGGAATTGTAATGCTAGTACCAAACATTCCTGATGGGTGAGATTCATTCATCTGTGGATAATAAGCATGTTGTTGCAGTCCCTGCTGTATCCCAGAACTAAGGTTTGAGTGAAACAGTCCTTAGGAGGGCTATGAATGTGGGAACCCTATGTCAGCCAAGGAGAACAGCTAGTCTTCAGATACTGGCTCAAGGGATTTCTGAATTTCTAATAAGTGATCTGGAACAAAGCAGAGAGAAAATGAAGCAAAACCCCAAGGAAAAGTCTCTCTCTGCATGTGTGTGTGTGTGTTAGCCTGCAGCTTGTTTGTTTTGCCATAAGCTTTGTAGTCATTCCCACATGCTGAAGCTCAAGGTAATTCAAAGAGTAGACAAAGTTAAAAAGCAAAAAGGTTGAAGAATGAAAAATGATCAGTGGTAATGTGATTAGGAAAGATGAGAACACCTTTTAGAACAAAAAGGTAAGGAAAATTAGGTATTCCTGTAACATGGCATAGAGTGTAGAGAGAATGAGATGGGAGAATGAGGAGGATGAAGCTGCTGCTTTAAGATATGGGCTCCGAGTCAATAGAAGGACCTATGTCAGATAGGCTTTAGGTTTTTAAGTCTGAAGCTGTCATTCAGAAAACCCTGCCAGTTCATTGCTTCCCTCCAAAAATACCTCATGCAGGCCAGAAGTCTCCCTTGGTAGCTGGAGGTCTCTGCTGTGAGCAGAGCAGGACTTCTCTGCATTGAACCACAGGCCAGGCTTAGTTTCCTTGCCAGCCTCATGCTTTACAGAACAGCTCAAACAAATCAGCCAGTGGTAGAATTTTGGTAAGCCGTGGAGAAACTGGGGCTCCCCAGCTTTCCTTGCCTTGGCTGCTGTTGCTGGTTTAAGGTCCTTCTTGCTGTAGCTCCTTTATCTATAGGTCTGTGTGGGTCCTGGGTTGGCAAGCCAGGGAGATCAGCCCCGTGCTTCTGTTGCAAGGAAGAAAACCCCTGGGAAGCTGGCTTCTAAACTAAACTGTTATTTTCATCAAAATCTGTGCTGGAGGTAAGGATGACATGTCCTCCCAAAAGGCTTGCATAGACTTCTAGGGCTTGACAGAAGAGTCATTAGCTTCCCTAGATGTCTGCTGTCATCTAGGAGAACAGTGAAGAAAACCCACAAATGAGATGAGCAAGCTAATAAATTTGAAAAAAAAATAGCTTTGTGTGCAGATGTTAAAGGAAGAGAAAGGCAGCCTCTGTTATTTGGCAGCATTCAGGTCTCTGCTGAAGCAGGGCAGGTAGTCCTAGAGACCTCAAATTCCAAATTTATTTCCCAAGTTCCTGTGTAAGCCCATTTTTCTCCACAGCCAAGACTCATGCCACAGAATCAAGCACCCAGAAGCACTTAGGTTGGAAAAGACTTCTAACCTTTGACTGATCGCCACCTTGTCAACTACACCATAGCATTCAGTCCAGGTGTTTCTTGGAATGGTGACTCCATCACTTCCCTGGGCAGTCTGTACCAATGCTTAACAACTCTTTCTGTGAAGAAATTCTTCCTGATGTCCAGTTTGAACCTCCCCCGGCACAGCTTGAGGTGAGAACCTCTGAAGTTTACCACGGCAGCCAGGCAAAAATGATTAACACCACACTCCTTTCTTGAACCTTAATTCAGGGGAGGCATCTCCCACTAATCGGATCCTAACAGGAAACAAGTATCAAAAATAATGAAAGCAGTCCAAAGTTTCCAATGAAATGTTTTCAATAACTGTCTCACTCATTAGCTGGAAGCAATTTTGTAACTTTGACACCCCTCCCCCTCATTTGACTTCCTCTGGCAATCACAGTGGTCCTGGAAGGCTCCACCAGGCAGGAAGAATGGGCAGCAGGCCCATGGCAGCAAACTATTTAATGACTGGGTTGTTGTGTGAGTGACTGTCATCTGTGAGAGGAGGATGTTTTCCAGTTTGTCCTTGGCAGCTGAAGCATAACCACTTTGCAAAGGCAGGGAATTTCAAGAATTGCTTTTACTTTTAGGCATTTTGAGTGATGTGTGCTCTTATGAAGTTCAGATTTGGATCCATACTTCCTTGAAGCTCAAGGAGGGCTGAGCATCTCTAATTAGAAGTAATCCCTTTAATTTCAAAATACAGCTGGAGGCTTGTTTACATACAGTAAACCACAGAGGTTTCTTAAGATCTTCAATTAATAGGCAGTGAGCATCTATGGTTATTTCACTTTTTTACTGTACTGTGAAATTTTTCTAATTCAGTCTGGAAAGAGGGCGGCTTTGGGCTGACCCAATTGTGGTCTTTCAGTACCCTACAGGTAGGAAGCCTCTAAGAAAGATGGAGAGAGACTATTTACAAGGGCATGTAGTTAATTACAGGACAAGGGGGAATGGCTTCAAACCAAAAAAGGGGAGGTTTAGACTAAGACATTAGGAATAAACTCTTCACTATGAGGGTGGTGAGGCACTGTAACAGGTCATCCGGAAAAGTTGTGGATACCCCATTCCTTAAGTGTTCAAGACCATGGGGCCCTGAGCACCCTGGTCTAGTGGAAGGTCTTTAAGGTCCCTTCCAACCAAAATCATTCTATGATTCTAGCTGTGTCTACCAAGTGAATCATAAAATGAAAGGTAAACCATTCAGGAGCTGAAGCTTGGGTCCCCTATCAATGGTCTTACATCTACAGCCATTTATGATGAAAACAGGGTTTTACTGTTGAGAAGCTTTAAATTAAACCAAAAAGCAGTTTCAGTAGTAGAATGCTAATAATTAACATTAAATATATGAAGTAGGAAGTATTTAATAGCTTGGCCCAGCTACTGAAAGAGATACCTGCACATACCTACATTACAAAGCTTGTTCTACTACAGATGACCTTCCTCTGAAATAGCAGTACTACCAGAAAACAATGTATTTTGTTACAAAATGACACTGTTTCATGTGAAACAATCAGAAGACAATAAGTATTGTTTATCTGCTTCTGTCACTGTTCCAAAGGATTCTGAATAGTGAAATGCCCAAGCCCTTTATTCAGTTTCTTCCTCAGGAAGGAAACAAAAGTCCAAGTCACAGCATTTTGTCACTTGCTGTCACAGTGACATGCTGTTGTTGCACACCAGAAATGGCCTAAAAGAATAAATCAACATGGATAAGTTTTTCACCAGCTAAGCACTCTCCAAACTTCTAAAAAATTGCATTAACTGGTTTAAAACTAACTAATAAAATCCTCTGTTACTTAGTATGTTCATGGTTGCTCAGTAACTGCTAGGTGGCAAAGCAAACATTTTTTTTCTGCTGCTCCTGTTTTCTGACACTTTCAATGTTCCACACCAGAATATATTCAATGGCATCACTGAAACGCAATATATCTTCATGTTCATCTGTTCTTCTGCTGAGATGTCAGAGATTAAGTACAGCTCTTCACAGGTAAAGCAAAGCAGCATAAAAGCCATGGTACTAAGAACTAAATGAAATGACCACCCCTTATTAGTTCAGGTGCTATTGCTGAACTTCTGCTTTTGTTCTGATTATTTTCCCAGTACTTTAAGAGTGAGGCTAAGATAAAAATCGTAGAAAAATATTTTGGGACTAGTAATGCCATGTATAGGTTATAGAGAAATATCAAATTTAATGCTTAGTTAGCACTACCAGATACCTATCCAGTACACATCTTGCTTAAAAGAGTACATGTCCCCCCACCTTTGGGGCTTCAAGAATAATAGCTCCTTCCTTTTTGCACAGAGATGGCCTGAGAGGCATTGAAAGCAGTGCACAAGCACAAATTACAGTTTTCTGAGCAGCACGTGGCCAGCTGCTAATGTCACATTTGCAGGGCTGTCATCCATACATTGATTGCAGCTGTTATGCTGCATCTGCTGTGGGAGCTGGAAATGTTTAGTGAAGTCACCACACACTGACTCGTGCTATTCAGACTTTCAGCACCAAACTTCCACTGCAATGGGTAAGGGCAAGAGCACCAAGTTTGTTCCTTTCCTCTGTTACTCCTGGTAACAAGGCAGAGGGATATTTACAGGAAACAGATTATGACTACGAGGTTATTGCTTAGCTTTGGTTTTATATGTTGAATTTTCAGTTATTCTCATGGAAAATTAGGAGAAACAACCAAATCACAGTCCTCCTAGTCCAGAATCTCAGTTAATTTCTGTGCCAGTGGCTAGTCCAGCTTCCACGGTGGGACTCCGTCACTAGGATTGCTCTGCCATGAATAAAATGAAGACATGAGATTATTTGGAATTTTATATGCATGAATGTTATGCTGAGGACACACTGTAGTTATCATCAAGGACATGAGAACTGGAAGGCTACCCCACCTCACTCTGCTACAAGAGCAAGCTAAAAAATGCCCAATGAATCCTTTTTTTTTTATTTCCTCTGGCATGCCATATATGTAGGCAGAAGTAATTAGCACAAGGAGAAATGAACAAAGTTGCCAAACCTGGCTGTTCAAGCCAGCATGACCTATCTAAGTTCTGAGAGGTCTGGACAAAGAGACAATTGCACAAAAGAGGTTTACTTAAGATTTTCAAAGTAGAAGAG
>VZTN01032957.1:1893-21730 GCA_013400515.1 Erpornis zantholeuca | reverse complement strand
AATCTAGTTTAACTCACTGTTTAATGGATGTTATTAAAATAATAATAGGCAAGCAGACATATAAGGAGAAGTTTTGTGATGAAACTGAACTTTTAATTAGCTGCAACTGAATCTGTTAACCTTCACACTGGAACAAAAGCTGTTAAATCAAATGAAATTGATGCAACAAAAAGTTGTTTTCCTTTTTTAGTCTCATGTCAGAGCTTTGAACTTATTTCTTTTAATCTAAGACCATGAAAAGCTATTTCATGTTATAACACAAGTCTTTATGTGACTGGTGCAGGACACAACTATCAGTTCTGCTCTGAAATAATTTATAAAGATAGAGCACTTAGTATACGTGACAAAATCAATCTAGTGATGTTACTGAGACATGCAGAGACTATACAGGTTTCTTTGTTGCACAACTAAAGTTTCTCCAAATCTCACTGCTGTTACATCAGCATTTGTTATTTTCCTTGCTTCCTTCCTTAATGTAGCCTCACACAGAACTGAAAAAAGCTTAGCTCCTCAACAGCCAGCTGAGGAGCTTTGATTTCTGCAGCTTAAAATAGAATCTTTGAACTTGCCAGAAGGTACAGATTTGAGAGCTGCGATACTGTTCCACCAAGTGTATCGTGTGCATGCAATGGCTAAACATTCACATGGTGATAGAGGAAGATTGCTTCCATCTCACTAAATAAGCAATCATTCTTATTTTTCCTAAATGTATTGCCATTTCTTCTTCATTGTTTTGCATGTGTCTTATGAGGAAAGGCTGAGAGAGATGAGCCTGTTTAAACTGGAGAAGAGATGGCTGGAGGGGATCTTACCAATGTACACAAATATCTCAAGGGTGTGTGTCAAGAGGATGAGGCCAAGCTCTATTCATTGGTGCTCAACAATAGGACAAGGGGCAGCAGGCAAAAACTGAAACACAGGAAGTTCCATCTAAATATGAGGAAAAGCCTCTTTACTTTGAGATTGACAGGGCACTGTCCAGAGAGGCTGTGGAGTCTTTTTCTGGATATATTCAAAACCTGCCTGGACATGATCCTGTGCAACCTGCTCTAGGTGAATCTGCTTTAGCAGGAGGGTGGACCAGATGATCTCCAGAGGTCCCTTCCAATGGCAACCAGTCTGTCATTCTGTTTTCTTCAGGAACTCGTCCCTCTCAGGTTAGTTGTTCCTAAAATTCAGTCAAAGAACAGCTTCCTTAGACACTGATGGCAGCAGGAGTGGCACAGGCAGTGGTTGTTAGCTGGCATAGCCATCCATGACTGAGGTTTTCACTTTCTGCTCCTGTAGAAAGCCGTCAGTCGAAGGGAGAGTCACTAGAGTCACTCACCTGGACTGTAATGGGTAAGTTGAGAGACCAAAACTGGTTTTATGTGCTCATACTTTCGTGGGTTGGGGGGAACATTCTACTTCATTTTCTGTGAAGACAGACTGTCAACAAGCATAAGAAAAGTTCGTGTGGCCCAATCATTCCTTAGTGCATCGGGTTCAGAGCCCTTGTTTTACTTGGAGAGTCCTACTTGTAGCTTCCTACTAATCTTGCGAATTCTACTGATGTGCTTGCCTATTTCGTACTTGCAAAAATACATCAAGCATATCAGCTTGACCTCACCAGGAAAAAAACTCTCCATTTGATGTATTTATCAAAAAGAAAAATGCTAAAAAAATTAGTCAGTGACAACACTAGCATCTACATTTCATTTGCAGTCTTTTAAATCCATGACATTTACTTCCTGCCAAGAAATGAGGGAAGTAGCATGTGACCCAAATCAGAACAGACTTTATTGGCTACTCCAGTGACTTGTAACCTAGAGATGCAGGACTGTGTTATTTTTTAATCAGGATTAATTACATTAAGACAATTCAGCTTTTTTTTCATTTTTGTCCTTATCGGCTTAATAGTGTTTTGTTACTACCCTGTTTTTTCAAATGATGATTTGAAATCTTCACTGTGTTCATTTGTCACTGTATGTTGACAGATTTCAGACAGCACTGCAGCTCATTTCAAACACAGTAATCACAAAATAAGAACAAATTCAAGGAGGCATTTGCCTTCCTATCAGCTGGTTTTATATTAAAATGTAGCTTATAATATTGACTGCTCAAGTTCTTCATGTCCCCTAGGCATTTTTATAAGAAATAAACTTCCAGCATTTGTAAAATTTCTATCTTTTCCATATATCGATTTAGAGCATTAGGCCAAGCTGAATTTCTGTAACTGCTTCATGAAAGTAATAGGCTGACTGTCTTATCAAGCTTGGAAGAAATCCAACAACTCTAAATACCAAAGTACTTTTTAACAGTCCTCTTGGGACTCTTTTATCATGTGTTATAGTCTGTGATCTGGTTTGTTATCTTTCTTCTTACCTTTATGGTGAAAATGGAATATAATCAATGACAAAACTTAATTCCAAGCTCATTTCTTCCCACTGTCAATAGACAGCTCAGCTGTAATTCATTGTCATATCCGTCTTACGTGCTATACCTGTGCAAGTTTAGCAAATGCTCTCCTCTTAGAAAGCTTTTGTGGAAAGTAAAGCTTAGAGACTGTACTGGAAATTAATAGGAGATAATCAATATTCAAGTTTTCAAATATTCCACATTTATGACTCCTTCGGATAAAGACCTGGTTTTTACACCTCACACTCAAAGAAAGATTTCTTTCTTATTAAGTAAAAGGGCTGCATACAAACACCTATTGAATTCAGTCACCATCCAGTCTCCCTGAAGAAAAGCTTCACTTTGAACTCTACAGGCATAGATATTAAGATAATAATAGTAAACAACAGACTGTTGCAATATATAGTTTTCATGAGCATGTTAAAGAACTACTACTACCTTCCTTGTTTTGAGTTTGACAAACAAAATGTCAGGAGATCTGCCTTCTGCTTGGCTTGTGTGGGTATTTTAGTATCATTTTCCTTAGTTCCTGTCTATAAGAATTGCCCCATAGGGGTTAATTAATTTTTATAAAAGGAAGTGAGATTTTGGGGTGGAATTTATAGTAGAACTAAAAATTATCCGTACTACTTCTTGGAATCTTGAAAATAAAGTCCTTAGATATAGATTTTATTCTTACTCTTTGCAGACAAAAATATTTTCCTCAGATACTTTTATGAGCTTCAACATTTTTGAAACCGAGCATGCACAGTTATGCACAATAGACTGAAGTTTGCATTTCAAAGTTAAGAATCTTAGTTGTGTCACTAATAATGTTGGTCATTTCCTCATTAAATGAAAAGGATTATTTTTATTTTCTGTTACTAGGTGATAACATAGGAGAGGATATTTGTGTGGAAACTTGAGTAAGAATGAGTACGGGAGAGACATATAAAATGTCTACAGTGTAATAAAGAAGTATTTGCGTTAACCCATTGCCGTCCATCTTTATTCTCTATTCCTCTCCATTGCAACTACAAATATGAACTTGACAGATGTTAGTAAAGGGCTGGATGTAGTCCAGGCTGTAATGGTTGCTGTGGATAGAAAGTTTAAAAGTTTTGGCTCAAGGCTGCAAGAGACTGAGAGAAAAGAAAAAAAAGGGGAAAAAGAAGAGAATTTGGACTCAGTGACTGATGGACAAAACATGTATTAAACTGATGAACTGTAAAATAAATTAATATTGAAAATACAAGGTTGATATAGCTTCATGATAGTACGAAAGTGAATAGCTTGAGATCTGTTTTTGTTGTTATGGTTTATAAGGTTGTTGAGAGATAAGTAATTTATCATTCATTTTGCATTGTGTGGTGGGGTTTTCTATGCTGGGATTGGTCAAGTGAGAAACACAAGTATAGGATTAGTGAAATGGGCAAGCACTAGCATTAAGGGATAGAATGTCATAATTCTCATGTAAATATGAGACAAGGGATCAAGTTTCAAAAAATCATATTTAAGGCCCTGCACTATGGTCCAATATTTCAGCTTAAGTAAGTGTTTGTGATTGTCAGAATGAGAATGAAAATTATGAGCTTGGAACACAGTTCGCTGTCTCTTGCCAAGGTAAGGATAAGCATATTTCTTTATTTCACTTCCCCAATGCCACTGGTTTTTTTTGGCTAAGGGCATGGAAAATATACCTACCTCAAGAATACAGGAGTGTCTTTGTGACACACAGTTGGTCTGTTCAGCTATCTTTAATAATGGTGTCTTTATTCACCAGATTCCTTTCTCACCCATTGAGTGTTCTGATGCTGCGTTCAACAAAACCTGTATTGTATTAGAAGTACTGCTACATAACTGAGCTACTCTCTGCAACTGAAAAAGCTGTTTCTAGCCAAATAATATTTTTGACTTACTCTTGCTGATACTGTATACTGTTTGGCTCAGGATAGCACAAAAACTTTGGGTCTTGGCCAGAAAATGTTCCTATTGTTTTTTTCTGAAGAGTTGGCAGAAAGAAGTTTTTTATTTTAACTCGATCTTCGCTGCTCGGCAAGATAATGCAATCTAGACCTCTTTACAGATAATATTCTAGAAATGAGAAAATACAAACAATAGAGACTTACGTGTTTGTCGTGAAGTTCTATATCTTGGCCCATTCCCATTTGACCTTGGCTATTTTTCTTGTAGCAATGCATCATTTTGTTATCTGCTCTTATATCTGTTATTTTAAAATCCCTGTGTTTTCAGGGTTAATAAAGCTGAAATCCAGAACTTCATCCTTCATGTTCATGCCTCAAATTTGGCGGAGGTGTTTCTTCCATTATTGGGAAGAAAGCAGTTTAAGTAGCCCAGCAGACTGGTTATTTAACCAGGAGGGTAACATCTTTTATGACCAATAGGTATTTTTAGAAGAAAGACAGAATGTTCCTTCAATAAAGCTTGCAGAATTTTTTCCAGTAGGACTATGCCTGTTTGATGGAAAAAATGTTCCAGAGAAATGTTCATTCTGTCATAGATATCAACAGAAAATCAGCAGGGAGGTGAGATTTTATTTTCATGCCAGGTTTTGTACCAATCAAGCAGCTTGTCAACAGCTGCATGACCTCTTTTCTAAGCTCTCTAGGCTCTCGACCTGGTAAGCTCTTGAGCTCCTTGTCTCCCAGTTCATCACTTGATGGGCAGCCAGCTCTCTGGCTGGCTGCTTGTATGGATCACAGAGTGGCTTGCTGCTGGCTTGCCTAAACTTCCAAACGTCTTGCTAAATGGCTTTCTTCCCTTCTTTTCTTCCCTGTTTAGCTCCTCAAATGCCTTTTCCACAGACTACCTTGTTCCTCATCTCTGTGGCTTTTTAGGCGTGGTTACTAGGAGTGGCCAGTTGTCCATGTAGCTGCCTCCCAGGTGGGTAAGCACCAGAAATCTAGCTGGTTAATGTCCAGAAGTTGCTTCCTAGCTGATAGCCTGTTCAGCTGCTCTATNNNTTTAAATAATTCGTTGTACAGTTTTCACAGAAAAGTCTGTGTTCCTCAGTGAGCAGGAAGGTTTTTTTAAGGACCACCGTAAACCTAAAAAACGGAAAACAAAATTTTGCTAATTTGTCCTCTAATTAAAATATCTTTCTCCTATGGGTTTCTAGAAAAACTCACATGAATCAGAGGTGACTAACTTTTCAGGGATAACACTCTATATACCAATTAAACAAACCTCAAAAAATACCCCTCTGTCAAGTTTTATCAATACATGTGCCAATGTGTGTAAAGCCAATGTGAAATACTACAAAATGATATTTCAGATAATGGAATTTCACTTGCTATATCTTACATCTAAGAATATAATCTGGCAACAGTATAACAACAGTTATCTTACTGTGTCTGGCATGTGAAGGAAAGCAAAAATCTATAAATTAGGGACATAATGAAGTTTATTTAGGGCATCACTATTTAGAAAGTTTTGATTTTTAATTTCCTTCTTTTCCATTCTCTGAACTCCTTTCTGGTACAGATGCTATTTTATAATTTTCTTCCTCTCTTTTCTATATATTTTGCTTTTACTTGGCTTATGCCACTTGCCAAACCGGCATACCCAAACATACTAGGGCACACTTGAACATCCTGTTCACAAGTCAGCCACCAAATGCGAGACTGCAATTAAGTTTCTGATAGAATTATTTAAAAGGATTTGGTTTCTTTAAAAAAAAAAAAAAAAAAAAAAAAAAAAAAAAAAAAAACCAAAAATTTTTTTTTTTTAAAAAAAAAAAAAAAAAAAAAAAAGAAGGAAAAAAATAACCTACAATTCTTTTCCAGTTACTTGGTGTGAACATCCGACTCTCTGGAATTATAACCACTAATAATCCCTTAACAGCTGCTCCATCCTTGCTGCATGGAGTAGTATTTGGTACTTTGTTCTGGCCATAGTCAGGCATCCTGATCACCTCTGCTGCTGACAAATGGGCTTGATCCTTTTCACAAGCAGTGAAAAATATCAGTAAACCAATGAAATTAAGGTTCAGTAAACCAATGAAATTGGAAACACGGGGAAAAGTTTAACAAAAAAGGTTGGCTCACATGATTAGTAAGAATCTTAAAGAGCAGCTTTTGAGCTTTTCTCAGATGCTCTCAGTAGTTTGAGAAACCAGGAAAAAGCCTTTTGTAGTGGCAGTCAGTGGAGATAAGAGATGTGCTGGTGATACTAAGTACTACTTTGGTATTCATGATAATTATGATGGTCAGACTTTATCCACTGAAATGATGAAACGTCTCCATCAAACCTGTCAATACTTCACTATTTCAGAGTATTAGTCCTCCTCTAGTAGGGTGAAATAGTGCAAGAGCATTGGGAATGGATTTGTAGTGACCTCCTGAGCCAGCTCCCTTTCTGTGTGTTTCCCAGTGAGTGCAAAGCTGTTTTGTTCACACTGCTGCTATAGGAACAGGAGGTTTTTCCAAAAGAAGCAGAGGAAATTCACACAGAAAGATAAGACTTCTGCGTAGCTAAGCGGATGCAGTTTAAGTCAATGAGAGAGAAATCCTTTGCACAGTTATTTTGAATGTTTATTTAAACAAGAAATAGATCTTCAGTAAGTGACCATTCTTCTGAGCCAGTAATCACCCATAGCTTCAGGACCTAACGTAGGCACTGATCCATATTCTGTCTCCTTTTCCAGTGCTCCAAGCTATTAGATGTTTTCCTCTTTGGCACATGTTAGAAGATGATAAAAGCTGTTACAAATCTCATATCCACATTGAAGCTTGGACAACTGTAGTGCACTATTGGTATTTAAAAGCTATTTCCTGCGGGCAGTCAGGCCAAAGGAATGTATCCAGAGTATATTGCAGAGATTTAAATATGTCTCTCTGGCTAAGAAGAAATCCTAAATCAAGCCAAAGCAACATTTGCATACCTTGTAATTAATGTGAAAGCTTTGTACTGTGTCACCAAAAAACTCTCAACGTGTTTTTTGGCAACATTTGGGTTGGAAAAAGGTGAAAACAAAGCTGTGCAAATGGATAGAAGTAATTTATAAAACCAAAGCAATTAGATTGGCTTGGCTTAAAGTTCTGGATCTGACTGGCAATAAGGACTAGTTTTTCTGAAAATAGTTTTTTGGAGTATCTTTGTGAACTGTGATGGCTATAGCAAACTTTATATTCTAGGAAATAGTAAAAAATTATATGCTTCTATGTGTACAATATAGGAAGAGAGAAGAGGATGTTACTTGCATATAGTAGAGGGGGGAATGGTTCCTGCCTGTATCAAACAGAAGTTCTCCTGAGCCTAGTGATCCTTGCTAATTTACCTGGTAGTATTTATCATTATGCAAATATCCACTATTCATGAGGTTTTTAGTCATTAATAAATCACCAGATTTCTATGGTATCAGGCAAGTATTATTACATACTATACCTAGCAGTGACATGACAAATCCTGCAAAAAAGTTTTATCTAATGAAACTATAACACTTGGTCTGACTAGTAGCATTGTCAATGCTTTACCCTGTTGATCTGTGTTTTGGCTCCCTATGGATTGGAGCTCAGCTCCAAAATACAAGCTGTCTCTAGGCCTGACTATAGAACTCTGAAAAAATTAACATCCTCACCAGCACAACACTGTCCATCACCATTTATAAAGCCAGAGAAAGTGTCAGGTGAGGTGGGAGGACTTAGAAATCCATTAATGCATGAAAAAGAATTTCATGGAAGCTGGATATGGCCTTGATAACACAGATCTATTGAAGAAGGAGTTATCTCAGACTTTACTGTTTCAGAGTTCAGTACAAAAATCAAACTTGTTATTTAGTTTTTCTACTTCCACATTTCTTCCTCTGAACCCTTTGGGAGGTATTATAGAAAATACTATATAATATTAACTAACAGGCTTTTAGAACTGGTCACAGTAGGTTTTCATAGCAATTTGAATGCCTGCCAATGTTAGAGTTTTTGCTAAAGTGTTTCTTCCTTTCCACACCCTTTAAACATCCGTGAAGTAGTTCCGAGAACAGGAACAAGTGTAAGGATCATACAGTATGTTTGGCATTGCTGATAAAGAAAGGCCTGATTTATGTGCCTTCTGCACACCACTCATTCTCAGTTCATAGCCTTAAACCCCTTTTCTCCTTGCACATGCAATTTCTTTCTCCCTCATAAACAAAGAAGGGTTCAGAAAGGTGGGTGAAGTTGGCTTACACAACTTAAATGCTATTCTGTCATGACAAAAAGGGAATGCATTTATTTTCCTTGAAGGTTCCTGGTATGATGATTGCAGAAATCACTGGCTTTTGTTAATCCACTTACAAATACTTAAGCACAGCAGAGACACACTAACCATCTGTAGGGAAAACCATTGCTCTCTGTGTTTTCCAGAGGATACCAGGGTTTGCAGATTCTTGCAGCCAGGATCTACTAGATCCTGGAAGTAGTAAGAGGCTGAAGCTGAGGTTCTGCTGTCCTGCAGTGAGTGGAATTAATCAAAAGAGCAGTGGGGCACGTGTTACATCCCAGGAAGGTCTTTGGAGCTCTCAGTAAAGGTTTGTTTCTGCGATCCATCAGAGAGTATTTCTGCACAACTGTTTTGTAAGGGCCATGAGTAAATTTCTTAGCCTAACTTGAAGATTTTGTATAAATTACAAGATGTATAAGTTACAAAATCTAAATTATTTTTCTCAGTATTCATTTCAATGTATAACTGATGCAGCCAATATATAGAAAGCTTTTGGCGTCCCCAAAGAAAGATTAACTCTACAAATGGTTTTTGGCATTTGTATCCATTTAAATTTAGACTAAACACTTGAAAAAGGGAGAATTCACCTTTTTTGTCTAAATGATCTACATGGATTCACTCAGGATCTGGGGCCATTCCTGAAAGCAGACATACTCTTTGCTGTTATGGAACTGTATAGTGAAATGAAGCCATTTACATTATGGATGTGCAGCATGTTGTACAATTGTTATTGACCTTAACCACAGCACCATTAAACTGGTCAAAAACCAAGACTATGTAACACTTGGGCATATAATTAATATATTTACTAATCTTTATTTAATTAGGAACCTCTCTCTCAGCTGCAATCTTTTACTGCAGATATTTGTGGCCAAGGGAACACTTACACCATCTTGTAACTTCTGTCTCTCTTATGCAGTGCATAAAAGAAAATATACTTGCCTAAAATATACTTGCAGGGTATCTATTTATAAATGTGTAATTGTTAGAGGATAGAGATTGTCACAGTTGAGAAAGCATCGAGAACACCTAAATAGATGTTAAATATATACAGACCACCAGAAGATGGTAACTTTGCAGGACAGAGGCTCACCTTGAACAGTATTGAGAGACTGCAACAACTCTACAGGAGTTCTTATAAGCTTTTGTGTAGAGAATCTGTGTACCATAGAGAGAGTAAGTAGACCTTGACCCTACTGATCATTGTGGTCTACTCTGTCAATAATATCCATACTGAAGAGAGGTCATTAGTCTGCAGATTGGAGTCTCCTGCAACACTCCCACTGACACATCCAGCTCTACGTTCTCTGTTGCAACCACATATTGATAACATCCATATAAAATTCTTTGGGGTGTGCTTTGCAGTGGAAAACTGATATGGATCCACTGAATCTCAGAAGTATTCTCTTAGAACTTCCATTTGACAATAAAACTCCACACTGCAGGAAAACCTTCCTACTTGTGATTTTAGATTAATTCAAGACAACATACAGAGCATTTTTAACGTTATTCTACCATGAGATTATTTCATAACTGAATTCAAATAAAATAGGAAGAATATTTTCTAAAAAAGATAGTTTGTAATAATGGATTAGTATATATTTGCAACCTCAAAGATAGAGTTGAAGTTGAAAATTTATCATGAACAGGAATAAGTATTACTGGATTGTCAGGTATGGTATACCATGCAGTATGCTGCAGTCACTCCTTAATACTTTGAAAAAAATGCCTTTTATTATTAACTTCAAGTTCTCTAGTTCAGTAAGCTTGCTGGAACCCTGAATTTTTAGATAATTTATCTTTATATATAGGGTACTATGTAAATTTTATATGATTTTATCTGGAAATTACTCTGTACGCTTTAAAGATAACAGTAAATGAAAAATACCTGTTATTAAAGTGTGAACTCCAAAGGACAGGGGGTTCAAGGGTCTATGCATATTCAAATAATATTGAGGAAACAAAACTGCAGTTTGGTTTAGTTTAATATCTGCACTAGAAATACAGTAAATTTCCTATGCAGAAAACACCAAACCAAACAGAACTGAGCTGAAAAAAGGCCTGAAGACATTTTGATTTGTAATACTTTTACTGTTTGCTTTTAAGCTGTGATGAAAACATTGTCTATTATATGCATAGCCTTCTCTCTTTCTAGATCTTACTCCCATTTTAAGTTTTGACCTTATCTGTGTTTGAATAAAAATATCTTTATGGCAACAGGTGGAAAATGAGCAACAAAGTTATTTTGAGCAACTTCCTATGCACTCCTACACATTGAGAACATCTGAGCATTGGTTGCAATTGGTTTTTATGTTCTTATCTTTCCTGAGCAGAGGCAAGATAGTAAGGTTGGTACTGTTTTTTATTTAAACCACAGAAAACCTGGAATGTGCTTACTTTGAAGAATGTACTGTGGGTACTGCTGTGGGCAAAACAGTGGCACATGCCATGTTCACACCAGCGAAGGACCAAGCTGGGGCACTGCTTTCTCCTGTGACCTGCTCTGGGCCAGTGAATGCTTTTACCCAGGTGTGGCACCAGTGCTGTACTCGTGTGCCCAGATACCAAATAAACTCCATCTGCTGGGATCTAAGAGATTTGTTGCCCTGTTTCAATTATCAAATGGTAGCCTTTACATTTAAATATCATGATAGTAATGTAATATGTCAGATATATGTGTTGGTAGTGAAAATACACTAAAATTAAAAACATTTCTATTGTTATGTTGGAAACAGCTTCTTTAATATGTTGCTTTGATAAATTCTTCTGAACGTTTTTATCTTTTCATACAAAAGCACATGGACTTCATTCTCAGCTGAATGTAACTTACATTCAGAAGTAAGTCAGGTTTTTTTGTGTTTTCTGAGCTATCTGCAAAGCAAGCACAGGGATCAGCAAACTTATTTACCAAGCCAGTTGTTTGTCCTAATTGAGGTCAAAACACTGAAATTTTGTCCTGTGAACATTCTCTGAAATCCAAATGACTTGTTATCAGTCTTCCTTTGCTTTTGATCCTGTTGTAGGATGATGTGTTTTCCTAATGATGCAGAATCTCTCATTAAGTTCAGGAAACAGGATATAAGGATAAGTCAATTGACTCAATTTATGGGCATAATAAAGCAGGCCCTATTACCTTCAGTAATCAAGGCAAGATGAAACAAAAAAGTTGTAAAGTTATTATGACAAAAAACTTAGTATTTACCTGCAAATATAGAGTTAATACACTGTGGTTTTGAGGCAGAATTAGAGGCATTAAAACCTGAAAACAACAATTATAATCCATTGTTTAATGTGTCATCTCAGAATATTTTAGAATTTATTCAAAGCCAGAAATATCTCTTACTAAACCATGATGAACTACAAGAATTTTTTAAAGTATTTCCTAATGTCTGCTCTACATCTCCTTTCAGCCTTTCTGAGTCAGTGTCAACAGCTGGGGATTTTTTTTTCTTACTTGCAATATAATTAAAAACAAATTTAGCAGGAGCATAGAAGTTTTGTCAGTTGGAGGCCTGTTAGTTTTTAGGAAGGTGACTAGCAATATATGCAGCTGTTCCTGACAATTATGAAGTTTAAACAGCAAAGCAAGGGAAAGAGGCTGAATTTGCCAAATATGGTTTCCTTTGTATGTAAGTGAAAAGAAATCACTGTACAGGCTAGAGTTCTTCCTGCAGCATGCCGAGATCAAACTTGTTTATATGTACTTCATTACAGAAATTACAGATGAAACTTAATATCTTCCCAGAAAAAGCAATGCAATAGATGCTTCCAGACTGCAGGGAACACAGTAGCAGGTAAAGAAAACATTAGCAATTGGAACGTGTTGGAACAAGTCTAGAGGAGGGCCATGAAGATGATCAAAGGGCTGGAGCACCTCTCCCATGAACACAGGCTGAGAGTTAGGGTTTTTCAGCCTGGAGGAGAAAAGGCTCCAGGGAGACCTTAGAGCACCTTCCAGTACCATAAGGGAACTACACAAAAGCTGGAGAGGGAAGTTTTACAAGGGCATGAAGTGACAGGACAGGGAGTAATGACTGTAAGCTGCAATAATGCAGTTTTAAATGCTAGGAAGAAATGCTTTATTGTGAAGGTTGTGAGGCAATGGAACAGGTTGACTAGGGAGGCTGTGGCTGCCCCATCCCTGGAAGTGTTCAAGGCCAGGCTGGATGGAGCTCTGAGCAAACTGATCTAGTGGAAGGTGCCCCTGACCACGGCAGGGGTTGAAACTTGATGATCTTTAAGGTCCTTTCCAAACCAAACTCTTCTGTGATTATATTTAAGCTATGGTGTTTTGCCTTAAAAGAAAAGAAGTATGTTTAATTTCAGCGGGAATATAGTCCAAAACTGGCAGAGAGATGTTGATTATTCATTCAGTGCCTTGAATTCCATTAACCTGTATCCATCTCAGTTCAAAATTATGAAAAGAGGTCTTGTGCTTGTCCATTTATTGAATCTGCCATGCTGCAAATATTGCCAAAGGAGGAGTATGGGTCAATACAGAAAGAAATGTGTAAAGCAAGTTGTCAGCCATTGGTACTATTTCCAAATATGGAACTATGATGCTCTGTATGGGTTGTTATTCTTGGGAATATATAACTCATGGCTTTGACCACCTCCAACATTTTCTGTAAAGCCAGATGCATTCATCTGGGTGTCTGATGTCCAAATTCAGGTCAAACACAAATACTTCACTCATGTTGTTTTTGAATTGTTCAAAATATCTTCTGTGGTGTGACACGGGAAGTAGATATTCTAAGGAGAATTATGTAAGTGACCCTTATATATAACTTTTATGTTTGTTTGGAAAGTGTTTTTTAATCTTAAGGAATGGTAAGTACTAAGGGCAAGGCTTCTTGAATATTATATAACTGTATAAATTAAAATTCAGAAACAAATTATTTCCAGTGCCAGAACTTATTCCTATGTTCAGTCACTTAACAGACAAAATTAAAATGAAGTATCAGCAACACCTTTCCTGTGCCAAGAAAAACACCACATTTCAAGACAAGGGGCAAAGAAAGTAGAGTCCACACTGGAAACATTTTCACTATCCACTTTGCACAACTGCTGGGAAAAATTATCTTGTAAGCCTATTTACCATGCCTCACCATGCTTTTTCTCCCTTGATATTTCTGCCTATGCTTCTAAATAACTACTGCTTACTACAGTTGTCAAAATAAAATATAACAGCAGGTACAGTGCAGATGCTGTGTAAAGTAAGTGTAATAATGATAATCATGATTTTACTAACTCAGTGACTGAAAATTCAGCTTGGGAAGAGGGATGAGTTTGCTGTCCATCATCATTAGTTCATTCATCAGCTAGATGTTGCACTGGGAAGCTGGTACACTATTTGCCTCTACTGGACTTAGCTTGGTTTTTAGCCAGAAAGATTTGCATTTCTTTTGTTTGCTCCTTGTACTTGCTGTGAGCAGTAAGGAAAAGGAGACTGCTGCTCTGGAAGGAATTTAAAACTGAACACTTACAACACCTGAAGAGCCAGAAAGGAACATGACTCTGTGCTCTAGAATTTGTAGTCATCTGGGAGGAGCTCAGCCTTTCGATTTAGCTGATTGTTAATTTTTAACTTCTCAGGGGACAATTTCAAGTGGCTGTAGTAGCTGAATCTGATTTTGCAAGAGCATTTATGGTGCCCCTTTAAAAATTAGTTTGTTGCTGCTGTTAAGCAGCTTGGATAATTTTTGAATGCTGTTTGTGATCAAGTAATATCCAGAGAGGGAAAAGAAATTAATATTTTGTCTTTGTTCATAACTAAGCTTTTTCTGGGATAGATTTACATATGTAACTCTATTCCTCTGCTTCACTTACTTTCCCTCATCAAACCTAATTTGAAACATATTTTCTTTCTCCTGTGGTTTGTTACTTAACTCCATTACTTAGTTTCTAAAGCTATTTACTGACAAACACATAGAGTGATACAGACCAGCTTATGAACCCGTGTGTTTTACCACTTGCCCTCAGAGCTACAGCTGAAAAAAAAAAGTAAAAACATACATGTGTATGATGTGCCTGCAAATAAAACATGGGAAGTTTCATAAATCTTATAAAAATTTATTGATCTTTTTTAGATTTAGATATTTTGCCCCTCCATCTTCTAGGTTTTGAAAGCAGGATAGAAAAAAAACACAAACTGGCTGACTTTTCCCCAGTATAAGAAAGGTTAGAACCAAAGATAAAGGCCTAACAAAAAAATGGACAAAAAGAGAATGTTCCTGAACTGTTTGGAAGAATTTCAAGTGATTTTAGTGAGCTTTGGATCCACTCTTCAGTGCTACTATCAATGTAGGCAAAATTCAGTTTTACTGTGGTACAGACTTCTGTGAATGGAGGCTGGGATTTGAGGAGGCTAAGGATGTTAGGGGAAGGGAAAGTTCAGCTGCTGTGGATCTGAAAGCAGGTGTTAGTTCAGATGGAGAAATTTAGAAGGTTGTATGTGGGGATGAGGACTTGTGGAGTCAGTAGTGCTCTGGAGAATTTGGTGTCTGAGAAACCACAGCTTTAGGTTTGAGAAATCATAGGAGATCACCTTCGTCTACAGGATCCACAGGAAATCATGAAGGTGAGCTTTGGAGGAGAGCTTAGTCATGTAAGAGCAAGGAGTTAGGGCAAAGGGACTGGAAACACTCGATAGGTTTTGGGATGTGCATTTTTGTAGAGACCGTGGTTGGTGGCTACATGGCTTTGTTTGTCCTTTTTAGCCTTTCTGGGGACTGTTCTTTCCCTTCCTTGCAGAAGCTGCTATTCAACCCCTTGAGTCTCTTGGAGGAGGAGAGAAGGGAAAGAGGAAGAAGACAAGGTCCTAATCCAAAGGGGTCCCTGTGTATGGGAGGTTAAGACCAGAACCGACTCTGGGAAAGAATGGTGTAGGAATTGAGAAATGAACTGTATTCATTAGAGCAGGGCTTCCTTCCCTTTGGAGAATAGCCGCTGGTACCGAGAGGAGCAGCCAGCGATGAACACTGTGCCTTTCAGTGTCCTGGGCACTAATGGCAGCAGCAGTTGATTGTGAGAGCATCTCATGGTGTGTCACTGCAGGCTGTTCCTGCTTTGTGAGTGAGCATTCTGCTCCTGTGTAAGCAACATAAGAAAGTTTGAAAGCCTTTCCTAGAGGGTGTGCAGTTCTCATTTAAGCTAACAGTTGTTGTGTATATTGATGATCAAACAGTCAGGATAAAACTGAAAATATATGCAAATATATAGCAAATGTTGACTGCCAGGCATAGTATTTCTTTTTAAAATTGTGTATAAAAAAAACCCCTCTACAGACTCTGTGAATGAACACAGATCCAACCAGTGGTTGCAGCAGCCATAGGTGACTGCTGAGTAGCCAACATTTATATTTCAAAAAGTAGTGCACATTTGAAAAAGTTCACTGCACATTCATGTGTCACTGCATGTTTTTATGGCCCTGCTGTGCATGCAGAATTGTTTGTTTTCTTCAAATAGAAAATAGTGTGAATCTGACCAACACTACATAATAGCATAGACTCCTATTCTAACATCTGGATCCTTTCATACTGTAACAGGCAAACAGCTAAACATTCAGTGGCTTAATTTCTTTTGCTTTTTGTAATTCTGAGGCATTCAGATGCTTATCAGATCCTGATGGGCTTGCTGTTTTTACTTAGGCAAAATCACTACTGACTTTGAAGCCCATATCAGCTTTGTTTAGCTAATGAGCATTGACTTGAGAATTTGGCCCCAAATTCCTTTTATAGATAAATCATCTGGAGCGCTCACATAAGCAAACTGACTACTTATGTTTCCAGTATTTTTTGGGTTTCCTAGTATGAGGAGCATCACAGAAGTGAATGACCTTTCTCACAATCCTTTAGTTTCAAAGTGGGATTGGGAATTTAAAATAGAGGTTTATATAAAACACAGTTTTTCTGGAAGGAAAGTGAAGTAAGATCAACAACTTTATAAGCAGTAACACTCCCACAGAAACAGATAGCAGTAGTGTCAGATTTCAGGAGGAGCAAGAATGACAAAGAATACTAGGAAATAGGACTATGTGACCAAACTTTTGAGGACCTACAGCTGCAAAACATTATATAACATGTGGGCAGCTACACAGGTGTTATAAAACTGCTGGCGTTGAGGGACTATTTGATTAGCTAATTACCCTTATAAAGGGACAACCTAATCCGTGTGAAACTCCCCCATCTGAAAACTCATTTTGTTTTCAAATTTTCTCTCCACAAATTGCAGTTAAAAATAATTGGAAATTTAGAGGAAAAGAAAGAAAGGAAAAGAGAATCCAATTTGTCACTAAAAAAATCAACTTTTAAAATTCCTCCCTGGTGGTCTGGTATTATTAAATATTCTCCTTGATTTTTTTTTAATCTTGGTTTATTGGAGGGAGAAAAACAATTATCTGTAAACGTAATTTTTAATGCATGGTAATAAAAATAAATGGTACAGCTCTGCTGCTGCTCACCTAAATCTTCTTCCCTGGTGGTCTGGTGGTATTAAATAATCTGTTCCACATGTATTCATCATTTGCTGACAGGAAAAGGAAAACTTTTTACATTTTATTGTCCACAAAACAAACACAATGTTACTTAATCAGGTGGGTAAGACTTTTCTGAGGGTCACTCAATAAACAAAAGAAATATTTGACTTTCCCAAGTGGTGTAATTTTAGCTCTCCTGATTTACATGACAATTATCATAAAACTAGAAGAGCAGAAATTATTTCCAGGATGTCCTTTGTGTTCAGTCCTACTTGGTCCAGGTTCTGTTTGTTATGGCTTAATTCTTTTCCGCAAGAAATTTGCTAAGTAATGAGTGTTTGCCACAAATTATCTCATTGCTGATGAGGCATTCATTTACTTCACGATATTTACTGTCTGTTTTACACTCACCCATAACATCTTTTTAATGTAAATCTCATGGTGCCTTACTGAATTAGATCAGCAAACATTTATTTCTCCTTTTCCAAAGACTGATAAACTGATAGGTGGTGGTGAGCAGTGTGGACTTGCCTGCAGCTGTGTGGCAATTCCATGAAAAGAGAGGAAAACAGAATCTCCAATCTCTGGGTTTTTTCCCCTTTTTACAGACCTCTAGCATCTTCTACTTCAAAAACTCTTCATGTTTCTTTTCATTAAATCCTCATTTTAATTTTCCAAATGCCCTTAAAGGAAATAAGCTTTCAGCAATGGAAGTGGAGGACTCATTAACTCTTATTCATCATATTTTTTGGCATTTTTGCAAGTTTTAGAAACTATGTTGGAGAAATTTTTCTTTTTCTAGTTTAAAACAGTGTAAAATCATGGGATGTGTACTCTCCTCTCAGAGGACACAAAAAAAAATTGATTTGTTGGACAGGGTATTACTGTATTAACACTGGATTTTGAAAATACAACATTTCCACACTCTTATATTTTTGGTTTTGGCATAAAGTTAAGTAAGGTATTTTAGAGATTTATCTGTCCTTACCGATGATATTTTTTCTTTTGGAAAACAATATATATGATTTATTTATTAAATTCAAGCTGATATTATTAACATATAAATCTCAAGTTTTATACTGGGTGTATACTTCATATGGCACATTGGGGATGTTGACAGAAACTGCTTCATTTCCTCTGGGTTGTTTTACTTTGATACAGTTTGGACATTGAAAACAGCAGTGGGTAGAAAATGCACGCTGGATCACTTTTACAAAAGCAAGTGCAGGGGCTGCTTTTTGCTAAAAAGCCTGTAAATAACAGGATCATAAGAGACTGCCATGAGATGTAATTTTGTTCTCATTATGCTGTGAAGGCTTGATAACTTGAGAGAGGTAAACCACCAGAGAAGAATAGATTTCCTATGACAATGCTCTTAAAAGTAAAAAATTGTTCTAAATGGTTCACAGCCCTTTCTTGGAAGCACAAATATTTTTGCTTTAAAATAGGAAGATATGTACTTTTGTTTTTAAACATGAATTGCTTTTATCTCAGAGGTATAAAATAATTAACTTAAACTCTGATAAAATCTGTAGTTTGTAATTGAAAACATGTGCACTGTGGGACCAGTGGAATGTTTCCAGCCAAGCTGTGTGTGGCAGAAAAGAATCTCTACAGAGCTCAAAGCATTCCTGGTTTTATGGTAAATGTCTCTCTCTCCTCACTGAATTCTTATTAATCAGTTTTATTTACATGGCGTTGTAGTGATCTACTGAAGAGTAAAATGCTTTAAAAAATTTTTGAGACATACATAAGAGTCCTTGAGGGAGAAGACTTTAATTTAGCAGCAAGTTCCATTATAAACCACATTGAGTGATAAGGCTTAAAAACAACCCAAACTTGTTATGCATGTGTGTATGTGTGTATTTATTTTCTACTGATGTTGTTGGAATATGTTCTTGGGAAACTCCCTTACAGTGCAGTGATGAATTTTTGTGTGGCCATGATAAGGATATATTTTATTAGGATATAATACTTATTCTCATTAACTACCATGAATATGTTATAAAAACTTTTTCATTAAACAACTGCTCTCTGGGGCATGTATTTCCCAGGGATAGTAACACAAACCAGAGTGCTGTCTTTGGGGCAAATGTCACACTGTTAAAAGTGAAGATTGAAAAGGAAAACCTAATCTAAACCCCATTACTTGTCTCTAGAAAACAGCCTCTTTTTTCCCAAAATATTATTTTTAAAAAAATACTTCATTTAAAAAGAAGCTCATTGCTTATAGAGATTACTAAGTTCTCAGCAATGGACTCTATTGTCATATTCCCAAACTGAACCTACTTAATTTATTTCCTAATAATTTAAAACGTGGTGCCATAGGGTTGATTGGGTTTTGATCCCTGTAGCATTCCTCAGAAGTTGATCTTTGTGTAGGTACATGGGGAGAAAAGCTCAGTCTGTGTTATGAAAGCTTCCTGAGCCTTATGTATGTGGTAGTTTGTGTGTAGTAACTCCTGTGTCGCTGTGGCTGCTGCTGCTGTGGGACTCTCTGTAGTCCTGTTAGACAGTTCAAAGAAAGCTCACAAAAATCTGTGAATTGCATTCAATCTATTTGAAGAGTCTATGTAAAATTCACTATCTGATTGTGTAAATGAATATTAGAACAATATTTGATTATAGAATGACACACAGGGTTTGCAGGTACTTAATTATTAGGAATGCTTTTAAAAAGGCCAGTGATAAAAATGGAATTCCATTGCATAGACTGTCTAGAGAAATCTTTCTGGTAGGATGGTGACTCTGCAACACAGATCTCTG
>VZTN01032956.1:1549-19585 GCA_013400515.1 Erpornis zantholeuca | reverse complement strand
TACAGAAATGGCAGTAATATGTCGTATCCTGAAGGGAAGAGAGGACTTCACTCGTACAATTTTCTACTTGTATGAAAGTGCTCAGCTTGCATTAGTCCTCCAGAATCTCACATAAAAATTTCCTTTTTAGCCACAATAAATGATATGCTTTTACACAGTCTGGGAAGATTCTTTAGTTTGAAAGCTGCTGTGGAAATTTGCCCCAATCAGGGGTCAAAGAGAATGGAAAAATCCATTTGAGCTTCTCAGCCTCTAGTTGCTGGCTCAAGTGGATGCAGAAGCTGCTGCAAGACTGACCAGACTGTGCACTGCCACTCAAGTGTTGCCAGATTAGCCTTTAATAAGGGAGCTTTTAAACAGTTGTTTAAAGCTTTGATACCATATTGGCCTTTTGGCATAGGATAAGTATCAAACAATTTTAAATAGAAAAATTACTTTAAAGCTCTTCTCACTAAGCACCAGCCTAGAAAATTTGTACAGTGAATTTTTAAGAGAAGCTAGGTTTGGGTTAACTGGTTTTAGTTACAAAAATTGAAAGGTGCCACATGGGGAAACAGCTCCTACAATTATGATCCACACAGAAATGTCAGACCACTTATGCTATTTACTTCATAGTTTCACAACATTTAAGGCCAGGGAAAAAAAATTAGTTCATCTTATTCAACATGTACTTCATAGGTCATTGTATTTCACTGAAACCAATTTTGCTAATTTTCCTTAAACTACCGCTTTTCAGTCCTCCAAAGATTTTAAATGACAGTTGAAATGTTAGAAAACACAGTGTTTCATGAACATATCTTGACTCAGAAGAACATGGGGCCAGCTCAAAGCACAGCTTATCCACCACTGACAACCCACTTCTACTTCTTGAGAGAAAGGTAAAGAACATTTAGGCAATTGCACATCATCCTGCATGACCTGGGCAGGCAACCCACTGCAGCACAAGGCTTCCATGCTGCCACAGGCACCAGCAATTTCTGTAAGTGTCTTTTAATAGAGCTTCTAAAGCTTTTGCGAGGTAATGACAGTTAAAGGCAAAATACAGAAGAGCAAGCTGGGGAAACCATCCTAGAAGCAAATTCCTGATCAAAAATATGGCATTAAAGGATACAAAAGAAAATAATTTATCTCTGGACATACTCTGGTGTCAAGTCTGTTTTTGCACACTTTGGTCAACTGGGAAAGAAGCAAACTCCATACTTTTTCATACTGGTCAAACTTCATGACTGCAACCAGGTCACAATGCAGAGAAACAAAACCTGATCTTTTCCTGGCAGCTAGTGACAATTTCCTTCTGTGCTGTGGACTGGAGACGTTTGATTGTTGCTGAGCATCAGATGGTAGCTGCATTCCTTCAGGGCTGTATCTAAGCTAAGAGGACAGCTCTCCCTTGCTTACCCTGATGCCACAGTTAATGTGGGAGAAGGTTTCTGGTTTTCAGAATTCAAAGTGAAAGGATGGGGTAGAGAGAGAAGCAAAGATCAGGATCAGCAAGAAGGGCTTCTTGTAGCTGTCACTGTGCTCTGCAGAAAGAACCCACATTGTCATTTTTCTGCTGGTTGCATATTCTAATTTTATTCTTTACTGTTTTCATAGTCATACAAAGAATTTTGCTGTTTTTAGTGTGTTTTTCTCTATTTTTCTCTGAATATAGATTATATCACTGAAAATATAGCAGCTGTCTTTCAGTTTTCTTTTTGTCAAAAAAAAACCTTACTTATTAACAACTTTTACTTCCTTATAATGTCATTTTCTAAAAAATACAAAAAGACCTGATATAATGGAGGAACACCCCATTAATACTAATTGGTTTTAAATGACTAGTCTGTTTTAAAGGTTATGCAATTATTAGAATGCTGCTTCATTCTCTTGAACTAGAGAGGGAAGACATTTTAACCATGGATAAAACTCAAAACTGGAAAATTCAGCCCAGTAAGTTACTGCTCTATGATTCAATAATGTATGAAACACAAGGAGTGCAAAGAAGTGTTTCCAGGCTGCCCAAATTCTTCACTCTGCATTTTGTGTTATGCTATATAAATTGCAGTCTACCCTATTTCTGATCAGGATAATCAGCTGTCATTCCCCATGTATAGAGCTTTTTTAGAATGAATATTTAGTAGTTCACTTACATATATCACTTTCTGTATCAGAGTGAGTTTCATGAGTTTAAGGACATTTCCATTTTTCCTGGAATAGGCTGAGGCAAAAATCCACTGCCTCAGACAAGCAATTTCCTTGCTCACAGTTAAACAGCAGAGCCACACCATTGTGATGACTTTAATGTGGCCATCACAGGGCATTTCAGTAGCAGGGCACAAAAACATATTTTTGTACAAACACCAACAGTGCTGAAAAATATATCAGTCTCTCCTTGTTAGTAAGCATGACATGGCACAAACCTTTGCAAGATCTTGCCTGAGTCACAGATTTTTATAAGTCATTCTATCATCAGAGGAATGGTTAAGCAACCCTGGCAATACAATACTTGTTTACTTGCATAAGAAAACAGCTAAATAAAATCGAAACAAAATGTGTTCTCTTCTAAAAATACAGTTTAGCTGCCTTAATAGCTGTCAAAAATTCTACTTGGAAAACATGAGCCATTCGAATAGCCTTTTGAAGCCTATTCTCCCTGCAGTTCTGCTATTGGTGGTGCATGCCCAAGATGGATTGTGTGCCACATTAGCAGCAACTTTACATCTCAGATTCAGACACCAATCCTGCCAAATCAGCTTCCTCTTCCTAAGAATGAACAGTGTATACTCTATCCCAAGCAATTCTTAGTAGTGTTCTCATGGCTGAGCAAATATCAAACAACATAATGTCTCTTGAAAAATTAAACAAATAAAGCTATGTTTAGATATCTTCTGAAACAAGGATGTTTTTTCTCTCCTAATCTTTAATATATTTTTTGCCATACATCGAGTACTGTGTCCAGTCCTGGGCCCCCCACTTCAAGAAGGATGTCGAGTTGCTGGAGCATGTCCAGAGAAGGGTATTGGAGCTGGTGGAGTGTCTAGAGACTAAATCTTTTGAGAAGCAGCTGAAGGATCTGGAGTTGTTTAGCCTGGAGAAAAGGAGGCTTAGGTATGACCTTATCACGCTCTACAACTGCCTGAAATGATGTTGTAGCCAGGTGGGGCTCAGCCTCTTCTCTCAGGCAACAAGTGATAGGATGAGAGGACAGATCCTCAGGCTGCACCATGGGAGGTCTAGGTTGGACACCAGGAAGAATTTTTTCCCTGAAGGGACGGTTAGGCATTGGAATGGGCTTCCAGGGAGGTGGTGTAGTCATCATCCCTGGAAGTGTTCAAGAAACAACTGGACATGGAAATTAGTGCTCTGATTTAGATGATATGATGGTGTTGAGTCAAAACTTGGACTTGACAACCTTGGAGGTCTTTTACAACCTTAATAATTCTGTGTTTCTATGAAATATTTCAATTCATCATTGTACCTCAAAATCAAGACTGTGTGTCATATTCCAGTGACCCCCACATGTTTTGTCAGTCCTCATGTTAAGCTCTTGTAGGAGCATGGCTAAATATGACATTTCAGCTCCCTTCATAGTTTAGTCTGTTTTATGCCTTGCACAAGAGAGAGTTCATTAGCTCTGCTGATGGTACATTGGAAATACACACGCTTGCACTACCTGAAACACTTACCATACCAAAGCTGGTTTTGGTTAGCCAGAGAAATGTTTAACTTGCTTTTAAAAACCCTTCCTATAAGGCAATTTCCATTTACTGCTTTCCTACAGAAAACAGGTCTGTTTCATGCCCATCGGAGAAAGTCTACAATGACCTAACAGCCAGTGGAACAAAATTTCTCCTTGTCCTTTGGGCTAGGCAGGACATGTGCAGCAGTTCCCAAATTCCCGAAGCACATCTCAGGGCCCAGAAATATCCAAACAGAACACTTCTGCTTGACTTTGAAGCCCCAAGGTAGTACATACCTCTAGCAGATCCATTTTCATTTGGCTGCATCTGAAACCTGACAGGCTCAAATGCTCCTTCCTTTGGCAAAGTAGAGGGTTCCTGAGGACAAGATTGCAAAACAGGAAAATAAGACAATCAAATTAAATTCTAAATAATACATGCAAGAATTAATTAACCTGTTTGATTTTCTACGTTTCCCAGTCATCTGCAACTTCAATGGCTGACGAATCTGCCAAGTCTTTTTTTTCTTTAAGGTTCTCTCCATGTCCCTTCAGTACTTTCTCCCCATAATTTACATACAACTTCTCTTTGTCATGTTGTGGCACTTTTAAGGCTGCTACAATATTTTGCAAGCCATACATCAAACGAAGCACTTGCTGTTCCTACACTTTAGAAACGTTGCAGCCTATTAGCACACTTTTAGCTCCCATCCGGGAGGCCACGTGTGACAGCTGAGCTGCACAGATGGAGATACGTCACAGTCCTTTGTTTAAATCACCTCTCCTCCTTTCGACCCGGTTGTGTCTCATGCTTTCCCACTAAAATCTGTGGCTTTTTGACAGCAAAGATGTTGTGAATCACTAGCACAAGGTAGTGGGAAAAAATAGGACAAGCTAGAGCCCAGAGCTCTACTCTGTTGTAGCCTAGAGCAACAACAGAAGCATACTGAAAGTAAGAGGGTTTCTCTCTCACAGAACGGGTTGATATCTCTAGTGAGACATCACACTGAGCAGGAGAACTGTCTAGGGAGGACAGGCAAGGTACCTAGCCTGATGAGGTTGACTGCATTCAGAAACTACAGCCCAAACATCCTCTGGAGTAAAAAATTTGGTTAGCTGCTTGCAGTGCTCACCCTCGTGTACCTATGCAGCTGTGCATCTGCTCTGTGCACCCACTCTTCCTGAACAGAGGCATGGTGGATTCACACCATAAGACAGTCTGCTTTTAGCAAGACACTTCTGTTGTTGTAATGCAAAAGTCTACTCCAATATTTGCAAGTGCATTGCAAAGATGAAGGGTTCAGAAAAACATCTGAAAAAAAAAAACAAAACAAAACAAAAAAACAAGAAAAGAAAGAATTGAGCCTCACAAGTGATGGTTTTAAAATCAGGTGAGGTATAAAAAAAGTAATGCTTCCTTTTTTATTTGAAGTTGTGTTTAAATTTAACCATGTTGTGTTGTTACATAATACAAACAGCTGTAAAACTTTGTAAAAAAAAAATTAAGATCCTTATTTTTGCCCAAGTTTGTGCTAAGAGATTCAGACTTTGTCCTACTTATAAAGCCACTTCAGATAACAGTAGCCTACTTGCATCTTATTACTTTTCCAAAATAGCACAAAGAAAAAAAAAAAATTCTTAAAAGTAAATGGACTGAGTGGGAAAAGGGAATCTCTTTCCTAGAAAATTATTCCAGACTCAGCCAGCAAAAAAAAAATTACACAAACTAAGAATAAAAGCTTTCACTAAAGTAACTATAGAATGTTATCTGGATTCTAGGATCTCTGCAGGTCCTCCATTTCTTCTCTCACTCCAATGGTTTATCTGTGCTAGACCTAGGGAAATAAAACAAAAAAAATCTGGTGAAACATTGTTAAAAACAGAAACTTCAGAAACTGTAAGTTCACATGGGAAGTACCTGAAAGCTGACAGTCTGAAATTATTTCAAACTGCATTAAAAAACTGCTACAAATAGCATTTGTTTTCTCTTTCTTCAAGAAGGACAAAGGAATAGCCAAAGTTGTCTTCTTCCATTTCTTTAACACTGGGTCCTAACTACTGAAAGGACACCTAGGAAATACTCACATATTTGGTTTAGTGCAGTAAATCTCATTATCTTTTCACAGTGATCTGTTGTTATTTTCAGCCCAAAGATGGGGTGTGTTTAAGGAATCAGATGGTGAGTGGATGTAACTAGAATATGGATTGTAGAGAACAAAGGGACTCAAACTATAAGGGAAATAAATGAGTACCTCACCTAAGTGTTTCAGGGTATCAAAAAATTCCCAGCTCACACTCACTCACAACTGAAGGCATTTTTCTTCTTTGTCCAGGTTAAACGTTTCCCTCCACGTGTATTAAAGCCTATTAATTGTTTTGTGTTTGATCAAAACTGGATTAAATGGATTTATTTACACTTAATCCAGAAAACAGCTTCTCTCTTAAAAGTTCAACTACAAACAATAAAAACTTTCAGTAACAGGAGAGGGAGTTTTAGGGGTTTTTTCTATTTTATAACTTAAGAAAATGAGATTTGTCATAAAGAAAGTAAGAAGTTACTTTTTAAAAGAAATTATAAACTAAGGTTAAATAAAAGTATTTATGATGTAAAATTTCTGTATTTTCTATAATAAGTGGACTAGGAAGTAGTAAATTTCCAATCATGCAATCACACTGAGATAATTTACAACTCAATTCTTCTAAATAAAGTTTAAAGCCCTCCTCTTTGGTAATGTTTCTATCACAGCTGAAACACACAGTTATATGTTAAGAGTGCAAAAAAGATTGAATAAAATCTCAAGGACTCACTCATCACGGAAACTGAGATTCTTTGGGAACATTCAATCATACGTACAGAAAACTTAACAGCTGATACCTTAATTTCCTTCCCAAATATTTCATCACAGACTATATTTTAATGCCATAATAAATGCAATACAGCAGAGATTCCATGTTATTCCCAAAGATTCCATGTAGGTTTCCCCCAAGCAATTTCCCCCCCAATACCCAGCATTAGACCTGCATAAGGGGGAATGTGGGAGGAGAATGTGTATCTATGGAAACATCCATGTTCATTGCCAGGAGGTGCTATGAGTCACTACAGTGAAAAAAACCAGAGAAATTAAGGTCTGTATTAAGGCAGATAAGATGTAAATCATCTCCAAAAATCACTAATCCAAACTCTTCAAACAGTAAAGGTGTTTAAAGGGATTAGTGGCATCTTTAAACCAAAAAGTCTTTAATCTGGGCTAGTCTGGGAGTCTGGGCTAGTCTGGTCCCAGTACCTTCCAGTCCCCCTCAGTGTGGATTTGCAGCTTCCCCCAATACCTGTGGCACTGAGCAGGCACCTGCTTTCCATGGCTGTGCACAGAAGGGATGAGGCCCCACAGAATAATTCACAGTGCAGAACAAACTGACCCTCACTGGAGCCACCCAAGCTGCACTGACAGTGATGCCTTAAATGGCTACCTAGAAACAGAGACTAGACAGGAATAAAGGAATAAAGGAGGGATTTATTTGAAAGGCTTTCAGAAGTACACTCTGGGCTCCAGAGGGTCCTGCCTCAGTGGATCCCAAAATGGATGACAGCTCACGAGTGCTTCACACTTTTATATGAGCATAAATTCACCAAGCAGAACCCAGCCAATGATGGAATTTCCCCAAGCTTTCCCCCTCTCCCCAACTCCCCAAGATGATGGCTTACAGTTCTTGGGCTTAGGACAGTCTGGGTGTCCTTGGAGAGCAAGCTGGAGAGGCTTTGTTATGTCTGTCTTAGCATAGAGAACAGCATTTAACAAGCTACAGGAAACTTCAGAGTTACACTAGCAGTACAGGATTTGAAAAATATGAAAGTTAAAACCTAAGGCATCAACAGGGGCTGTGGCTTAAGCAGTGCAGGGTGAGGGCCCTGTGGTGGAGGAGCAGCCCTTCACTCCAGCCCCAGCTGGCTCAGGTGACGGTGTCTGTGCATCTCCTTGCAGAAGGTGACCTGAGACAGCAACTGTGCCTACTGTAGCTGGAGGGCAGCATGGGGAGATACAGCAGCAGACACACTGCTGGGCACCTCCCCTGGCAGAGAAGATGGATGCCAGTGACTACCTGGACACCATGGGCTGAGAGAAGCTCCATATCTCTGGAGCCAGAACCCAAGAAGGGTCAGGCAGCTGGGCTCAGAACTGGGTAATGGGCAATGACCAGCCACAGTTCAGAGGCTGCTGGGTGATTGTGGGAGCCTGTCAAGGGTGCACAGCCTCACTGCTCCTTCCTTGTGAGCCAAGGTATTGTGGTAATGTGGTATTACCTACATGTTTTGCCTCTTTTCCTCTTACCCACTCTGTCTGAATTAGATGAGTAAAGCTCTGTCCACTGTTACAGCAGGATAAAATAAAGGAACTCCGGAGAAGACGAGAAGTAACTCCAGGTGGTATTTGAGGGTTAATGGAGTAAAATTTGCTTCTGTGCCTGCAGCTACTGCCATTCCTCTGCTTGAGTAATAGAGCCTTAAACATTTAAGTGATGGATGTTAGTGCATGCCAGCTGCAAACCAACAGAGCAGGCTGTAAACACATTTTACCCGTTTCTCTCTTTGTTTTTTAATGCGCTCTTTTTCTCAGCTGAGATGGTCTCGCCTCTCCAGCATTGATTCCCACTGACATGAGTGGGCCCAGCCAGCCAGGGCAGGGGAGGTACAGCCTCATATGACTCACTGTGTTCAGCAAGTTTTAGTCATCAGGCTTACAGGAGTAGTATGGTTAGCCCCCCAACTGCAGCATTTCACCCTTGCAAATTTTCTCCCCTCTTCTTTCATCTGGAAGAAGCCATTCTTGTGTATCTGTGGGATTTTTTCATTAAGGTAGCTGATGTGCAAACATATGTACCTTTACATACCTCCCAGCAGCAATTTCTAGAGAATCATGTTTCTACATCCATTAGATCTGAAGCAGAAGCTGTCACATTTGTGCAAGTGATTACTTGTGGAGACTCAGATACTTGTTTTTCATAGGACAGGACTCAAGCCGTTCAGTGAAAAATCTGTTTTCTGCCCCTTATTTGATGGGGCTGTATTCCATAAATTAGCCTGTTTTCTGTGTAGATAAATGGTTTCATTAGTAAAAACCACATTGGATATGGTTAAACTGGGAGCATGGGGAATCTGTGCACTGAAGCGACAGCCCCCACATACAGTAACTCAGTCGTGAGTGCATTATCCTTCTTTTATTTGATGGGAAACCCATAAAATGGGTAAAAAGTGTCCGGGCCCAGATGGCAGTGAAAAGACCTCACGGGGAGCTTAGCTGGGTCACAGTCCCTGAGAAGGCAGAGACAAAGCTGGTGACAGTCCCTAGGGACAAGAGATAGCTGTGAGGTGCTGATAAGGTAGGTTTGCTTTGTAGTTGTAGCCCTGCCATTGCTTGTCAAACCTCCAAAATGAGCTGAGTGAGGCTTGTTGGAGGCAAGGTTTCCCTTTCTGGGTACACACATTGCTGAGCAAGGGGTGCCCCAGGACAGGTCTGTGTCTAGCTGAAACAGTGACAACAAAATGCAAATAAGACCCAATTTCATTAGGGTAGGTGAACTAAGCATTTATTAACAGCAATTTTTTAGACTACTCTCCAAGTGCATCTTATGTATAAGTGTTCTTATATATATTCTTATATATATTACTTTTCAACTGCTGACTTCCAAAATCAAAAACCTATCTTGAATTTGACAGCTGATTTAACTACTGTGCAGTGCCAGTGGTTTCTTTCCCTCTTGCTCTTCCTGCCTGTAGTGTAATGGGTTAGTTAAGTGCAGAGGTGTTTGCTCCTTGCATGTTCCCTCACTGGGCCCCCACAGTAAAAACACACATTAAAATGAATTCTAATGCATCATCGGTGCCATTTATTATTTCCCCTTCTTACATCTGCTCTTGAAGCTTTTCAGCTCTCTCTGCCCTGGAAGCTTCTGACTATCTGTAAATAAGGCTGGTAGCCTAGCAACATTGAGTGAATGCACTTCCCTTGCTGAATAACACTGGGCATAATCAAATCAGCTTCCTATGCTATCTGCAGCATTAACACTATGAGCTGAAAACAATTATAAATGTTTCATGTATATTTGCGTTATTTTGAATTGGAAACATTTTTCAGATCCTTCAAAAGAGGTCTGTATCCACAAAGTGAAAAAGTAATGTTCAGAAAAAACATCTCCGGCATCGGGTACCATAATCAGACTGAAAGGATTGATTAACTTGACTCCCCAAGGAGGCTAAAGAGAAGGCAAACACCCTATCTGAGCATTTGTACTCACCAGCACAGACAACCAGACAATTTGGAGCTACCTTAGGTATGTGACAGAGGGAGAACTGTACAGGCATGACATTCTCCCAGGCAGGAAATGAGCCCATGTCATAAAAATTGAGCAGCTACCTACAAAAAAAAAGTCCATAGCACAATCTATAATCCTTAGGTCTGTCTTGCTCTAAAGGGGAAACTTGCTCTGTCAAATTGCATTTACCACGATGTATTTCAGGGGTGGAAGGAAGGCACAGCCTTCTCCCTCTCCTGTCATGCTTACATGCATGTGAGGAGCAGCACCATCCTGAAGGACAGATCTCCTGCTCTTTCCATCCCTTGCAGCAGTAGGTTATTCACCCTAGTACAAAGAAGGGTGGCATGGGTATTTTTTAACAGAATAGTTGAGCAAGTGAGAGCATGAAAAATTTTATATCAAAATTATGTCTGAGTAAATTCTTCAGTTTGTAGTACAATGTACACACTTGCCATCTTCTTGGAAGTTGTATTTTGTGTGAGCAGAACTTTATATCTTCCAGCTGCTACATCACTTCAGAACAAGGAAATCTTTATTCTGCACTTTTAATTGACCTTTTTAATTTAAGCAAGTTTGACTGGGCAATGAGCGAATGAATGGTTCCATCATAATGTTATCACAAGGCAGAATCGGTGATGCCAAGCACAAAAATAGCACTGGCTTTTTCTCCTGTTTCTCTCCTTCCATCACTGATTCATACAGACATTAGTAGACAGACAGCAAGAAATCTGTTTTTACTTCAATTTATTAGCTTGGGTATTTTCTTCTCATTATTATTATTGGCTGGAAAGATACCTAATTCTATAATGCAAGTAACCAACTGTAAGAAACAGAGATACTAAACCCTGTTAGGATGAGGTTCAAATAGAGAATTCCTGCTGATATTTTTGAAAGTTTTATTTATACTGATAAAAAGCTTTATGCAGCTTAAAATACAAATTTTCAATTCACATTGATATAAATATAACTGAATCAAATTCACTTTCTTTTCATGTTCAGTTCTGCCTAACCAGCTTATACTGCTGAAACCTGGCACAGAATGGGATTTACAGCCAAAGAGAGAGCTTGGTGTGGTCTTTGTCACCAGCTTAAAGCACAACTAACTCTGCTTTCTTAACTTGGTAAACAGCCCAGCATGGATGGGAGTGAAGATCACAGGCTTGTAAGACAAATGCATTTATTTCCTGATACCTCGTTCCAGGCTCTGGAATCTAACACTGACGCCTCTAAGTAATTGTATTTGCCATCCTTTTGTCCTCACAAGGTGGCAAAGCATTCTGCTCAGTAAAATCATTGCTTGCCACCCCGAGACAGAGACTTAGGAATCGGTGATGTGCATGCCCTGAGGTTGTTGCAACCTGGGAGGTAAAAACTGATCTTACTATTTTAGGTGAAAGTGGAGTTTGGGAGCAATTTCACAGAAATCCTGGGAGATCTATCTGCGTGTTTTCGCACCACAGTCTAAGTCCTCTCACAATGATTACTTCCTTCTCTTGCTGTCGACCTTCCTTTCCTCATTAACAGATGAGAGACCTCAGCAGAGTTACTAAAGGAGGGACTGCAGCCAGGCATCTCCTAAACTAACAGGAAGAAGGTTTTGACCTTGAGGAAACCTATAGCAAAGAGAAAAATGTACAAGAGAGGAGGTGATCAAAGATTAAACCAAACAAAGTGGCTTGAGATGGGCCTGAAGGATCAGGAATGGAAGGTGAGACAAAGAGTGGGAGACTGGCAAGCAAAAGGATCTGGAGGTCTTCCAACAAAATGAAGGATGAAAGGACAGAACCATAATGTGAGAGAATTAAGATGCTACCAAGGCTTACAGACCAAGTTACAGAATGTCAATATATCAAAATGATGGAGAGGAAGATAATTGTCAACTGGTGTTGAAAAGGAATGTAAATGCTGAGAGTGGAAGGAAAAGCAAAACATTAAGGAATTAAGTTTTTGATACACACTCTGACTGTTTAAATCCATCCTCTTTTCCTACTACAGAGAATATATCTTATTTTCTGTTTCTTTGTTAGCTTTCTTAAATACAAGAGAACCATCACCTCCTAATGAAATTCTCTCCTTCCCCTAAATGCAGAGAGATGGAGCTGCTCATAAAGAGCTGGAAAACTTGTCTGGAGAAGTAATAAAAATATAGTGCGCCACGTGATCCTGGATTTTAGGAAAACATTTTTGAGCTAATCAATGTCCTAATTGAGGTTTATATTGTGGATGAATTGACTAACACACCAAAAGTGCAAAACTGAGAATCCTGTTCTTGTCTACCTAGCTCTGTATTTTGGGTGGGCAGAGTTAATTGTGTATTTTGTTCACTAACGTCTCAGACATTCTGTAATACATTTGAAAAATCAATTCAAGTACTGAAGGAAAATGGGCATACTTAAAAATGGAACATTAGGCACATATCTGAGTCTACAGAGCCTGCCTATGTAGAGGTTTGCCCAGCCCTTTGCAGGGCTATATAAAGTTGTAACACTTCCAGATGAAAGGAAACTGAGCGTGCCAGATTGGTAATGAATGATTGGTGCTCTGCTGCCTTCAGATCCCCCCAGCCCCTCCTCATTTCTGCAAACAGTCATTATTTTCTGGAATGTCGTTTTGAAGCACATTTCTCCCTCAGTGCTGCAGTGCCCTCCAGTGCTCAGAGAAAATATTTTGTCTTCCATTATCAGGAATCCAAAATACAGACACCATTTTATATCTAATTGTAAGACTGAACACAGTATTTCAGATGACCCTTTGGTTCCAAAGTGCAAAGGCAGTAGCTATACCTATCTGCCTCTTCCCCGTGCCCTCTGTCACCCTGAACCAGCCAGAGGAACTACTGCCAGAAAGTTCCCTCCTGGCTAGAAACCTGTCCCAGAAGATGGGTCTGTGAATCCACCTGCACCACAGCCTCAAAACCAGGCTGTGAGTGCCTCTGGAAGTTGGGAGTATGGCTGCTGCAGGGCTGGGACCCCCAGCTTGCAATGGATTTTCTTCTCCAGGATATCACTTTTGCTGCTTGAAACACCTCCCACAATAAACGAGATGCTTGAGGTGAATGATTATCACCTCAGTGAGTCCTGTTCTGAAATGGGTTAGAATGCTCCTCTCAACAAAAGTACTGGCAGGTGCTTACTTGCAGGTGCTTACTGGCTGTTGTCCAAGAATTATTGTTGAAGCAGTAAAGTTTGCCCAAACACTTAATGTTGCGGCCCATTTTAATGAAATGGCCTCGTTTAAGGCACGGAGTGACTCTAAGTTGCTTTTTTTTGTGTGAGTTACATTTTTGCTATTGTATATCTCTAGTGCTGATGTTTAGGAAACTACACCAAGTGTTTTCAGAAATACAAATGAGAGAATCTGCACACCCAGAACAGCTCAAAACACACACCTGGTTAGATTCAAAAACTTTAGGGTGGTGCTTTCAACAGACTAAAGTAATTTGGTTTCAGGCTTCCAACAAATTACCATAAGAGCTGAAAACAAACAACAACAACAAAAACAACAACAAAGAAAAAGAATATAGATATACTTTGACAAATTGTGTTTAATGGGAGGAATCATCCCAGCACTCTCTTATCTATGCATTTTTCAGTCAAAAAGGCATCTTTTTAGAGAAGTTGCCAGGCGAACTAAGAGATGTACAAATAATAATAGAGAGAGTACTATCCCTCCCAGATTTTTCACTCTCTTCCAGATGTGAAGTATCTGACTGACCACTGCAGAGCTGACAAACCTCAATCAATTCAAACACTTGCGGGTCAAATATGCAGCAATCTGGTAAATGAGATCAATCAAATAAGGAAAAAGTGTTGGGGGTGGGTTGTGTTCAAAGAAGTATACACTAAGACAGAAGAAAGAAAGAGGTGAGAGATGAAAGTAAGTTCTTGTTCTCATGGGAAGGAGAGAAAGGATAAAGGAGCCCCTCAATGAACTTTCAAGTCATGATCTTTAATCTCCTTCTACCTTTTGTATTGGCAATTTTGTAGTATTATGACCAGCTAATGTAATAGCATATCCTTTCAGGGAAGGATTTAAAAATTACTTTTCTCTCTGCAAATGATCTACCACAGAAATTGAAAGCAAAAATGTAAAGTTGGGTATGATAACAAATAGTGGTAGGTTTTGGAATTGAGAGACCTTTTTTTGCATAATTTAAGTGTGAATCTCACCCTAGGAAGAAGTACTTGTTCTTCCAAAGACTTCTAAACACTAGACTTCTTCTAACACTTCTAAACACACTAAACACTCAGACTTTCTAACCACACTAGCAGGGATTCTAACAAAAAGGGGCATGTTGGTGTTCATATCTGATTAGGAGCAGATGCTTGAGAATCAGAATAGACAATATTTAGCTAGTAGTTACACTAGAAAGGCTCTCAAAACTTGTGCTTCATCTTCTTCTTGTTTATAAATCAAGAAAAGCTGTGGAATCTGACCTTCAACGGACCCATCTGGATCTGCTTACTTTCCCCAAAATATCACCCTCTCCCATAGGCATGTCCTCACCACGATGATTCTGTGTACAGCAATGTCTAATCCTGACAGACTTGACAGAAGTTTACAGAATCTGCTCTGGCTACAGTTTTGAAGTACTGTTATCATCCACATGACTTTATTTGCACATACTCTGTGAAGCAGCAAGGTTCCCGACCAACTTAAAGCAAAGCCTGCTGTAATCCAAATCTCCAAGGATAGGTTTAGATATATATATTTAGCACTCCAGGCCCTCGTTCAAAACACTAGGTGAGGCACAAATAGAAGTTGTACACATCTCAGTAGGAAAGGCTGACCCAACAATGCAATACTATTCCAAATGCTTCAAATGAGCTAGTACTAGGAGTACTAATAAAGGGTATACTCATTCTGTCAGTAGCATACAGTATATGATAAAATCCATGGGCTACCAGGGCTGGCCCAGTGCAAGGGTATTCTCTCAAAATTTTGGGGTTAAATTGTCAAGCTAAAATGGTTCCCAAAGCCATGGGCAATAAAGCTTCAAAAGCATATATGAAGCATGTGCAAGCCTTAGATATGCTTCTTAAGGGGAAATTGGGCTACAACTACATTTGTGAATATTACTCTTAATATTTAATGACCTTAACCAAACCATAAAATTTGTGCATAAATTGTTATCTGATCAGTTAGCTGATCAGTTGAAGTACACAGAAAAGGACTACTGTTTTAAAAACCCTTATCATTGGCAAATGAATGCCAATTAATGTGATTTGTATTTCTGCATGTGTCATTACTCTAAAACAGCTTTGACTTGCAAAAATAGAAATCTGTAATATGAACAATTAATCTCTAATTGTAAATCCACATTAACATGCACTAAGTAAGAACAGATACTAATTGCATTAATAATGCAATGTAACAGCGATCATTTGATTTAGGACAAATTATTCCTATTCAGCAAGATAGCTTTTATTGCTCAGTTTGCCCTAGCTGTATGAGTCTAATATGGTCAACAGAATTGTTTTGGTGGCTCTCCTGTATAAAATAATGTGACTGCACACCTTATTACCCCATCAAGGAAAAGTTGTTTTATACCAGTATTTGTTGGTGACTGTCTCAGTTGAGGAGCCCTGGTGAAGTATTAGCACCCATTAACCACAGCCCCCCCAGGGTCCTTGTATACCCTCCTGTGTCACAAATAGACACCTGGGACAGTCATTTTCCTCTTGCAAACATTCTTTTTGAATACCATCCTTTTCAAGTACTTTATGCCCCAGATGGATCCTTGAAGGCTCAGTTCTGATTTCTTGTGTTTATTATAATTACATACATACTCAGGCACCATGGTAGAGAGAGATTCTTGTGTTCCCTTCATAAAAAGCCAATATAAGCAGAGATTATTTCAGTTATTCTCCAGAAAACTTTCCTGCCTTGTAGTATCAATCATATTATTAGATACTAAAAATACTTACAGAAAGGTTCTTTGCCCAAGTATTTTACAGCTTTGAACTGTTGATAGTGATAACATGTATTGCTAAATTTACAAATATCTGAAGTGTTGTCAGATTAGATTTAAGAGCTGCCATAGCAAGACTTTTATTTAAAAATCCTCAAGACTTTGAAGGATTTAGGGATTCTAATTTACTTTTTTAAAAAAAAAAAGTTGAATTATAAATTATGGCCATAGATTCAGATCTTACAGTGTAACAGAAAAGCTGTTACTGAATTTTTACTGTTCCAGTAACTGTAAAATTATATTCATTGGACTCACATGTGCTTTTTATCTTTTCACTAAATGTCTCAACTGCATCCTCTGAGGTAGGGACCCAAGACAAATACATGTACAGAGTTTGAAAGTGTTCTCTTCCACACATTTGACTGTCTTCATGCCCCAGAAATGGCTGTTGATACACATTCAGAGCAGACTTTGTAGCCATATACTGAACCAGGGGAACACAGGGAAAACTGTCAGGTGTCCTTTGTCCCCCCAAAGCTCCATGGTGGGGCTGGGTAGCTTGGGCTCACTCAGCAATCAGAGACAGCACAATGCACTCTGGAATGGCAGGGGTGAGGCCAAATTTCCCCCATGTTACTGCCCTTAATTTTTTCTCAAGTCCACCATGGCACTGGGCCATTGGAAGAGGAAAGCTCTGCCTCACACTGCAACTCTTGCTTTGCCGCACAGATGAATGAGATGAGGCTGAAAAATGGGAAAAATTAACAGCAAGGGATAGAAGTAAGAGATTCAGGAGCGTAAATGGCACTTTGGAGAGGGAAATCAGGAGAAGTGGCCAGGAAGGGGAGAAGGTTCGACAATGCACCCACCTTTTTGTCCTGGATGCTGAACTTACAGAGCCCTTATGTTGGATGTTGTGAGTTATGTTGGCTTTGAAAAACTGGCCCCCAGATCTGCAAAGCTGAGGTGCACACACAACCCGTTTGAGTTTAGAGTCACTATTTTCCTCATTTGATTTGAATAAAAAAGCTGCAAGCTTACACACAGATCTAATTTCCCCTTGTTCATGAACTCCTGATCATTGATTTCTAAGCTAATAAATACCTTGACAGTGGTCTATCAGCACTTCCTCATTTGCATTTCCTCTGACTCCATAAAAATGAAAAGATTTCTGGAGGTTGTAAACTGGTTTAAAGGATGTGCTCTTAAGTGGTGCAAACATCAATGTCATGAATATATGTGCCATTTGCAGCAAGGAACCTATCTGATGATACTTTGAGAAATATGTTATTGCATAATTTGAAAATTATTATTGCTCTTTGGGTGAAGTATTACCTGTAGCTTAAATTTCAGCAGTATGTCAAGTTTTATAACCAAAATAACAATAACACGGGGTGACATTGAAAAAGTTTTATGTGGTAAGATGCCCTCATTTCAATTCAGCTGGTAGGCATTGGTTTCAAGTGTTTGTTTATAGGAGTCTTTTTTTCCCATAACCATATTAAAAATTGAAATTGAGCCTTAATTTCTAATACCTCTTTCCAGTGTACATGAAATTTTATTTCAGTGCTGAAATAGACAAAGACTCATTAACAGAGCCTTGCTGTTACCACTTCAAACGACCTTCCATCCTGATTCTACACCAAGCAAGCCCTGAATTATGGAAAGCACCATTTATTTTGTGTTTCTGCGCAGTGTCAGCTGAAGAATAGTGTACCGATATCCACTTTATCTTCTGAAGTAATTTGTGAATGATGACGGCCATTTTTCCCAAGGGTTGAAAACAGAAATAAAGGCACTAGATGGCAGCAAACATCTTAAAACCGGGCTCTCCCTGAAGTCTGGCTGGAATCGAACAGCTGTAGGTAGACTTCCAGCTGTGAAATGCCTTTTGGAACTTCTTCCCTGGTTCAGCTGCTAAAAAAGACTGGCGTGCCAAAAAGTCGGCATTTTCCTCAAGCTTCTGAAACATAATTTAAAGACAGAGTTTTGCTGCTGTTGCTTTCTGGATGAAAATGAGAAAATGTCCTTTTTCAGCATCTCACCCCTTCTCCCCCCCACGCACCTGTACTTAATTTTGTGTTAATTATACATAACTGCATAGGGCTGAATTCAGACGTAGTCTTTGCAAAGGCTTAGCTGTAAACAGAGG
>VZTN01032954.1:269146-283761 GCA_013400515.1 Erpornis zantholeuca | reverse complement strand
TTAACTGACCTTTAGTGCTAAAGGTATGCGTAGTCTTTTTCCTTGCTTTTTGAACCTAAACTCTACCCCTGCCATGCTCACATTTGAATGTGTGGCCTCTCAGAGCACTTTACAATGACCAAAGAGTTTTCTTGCCTTGATTAGCCAAATAGAAGACCTGATCTGGAAATTTAAAAATAACTTTAGAAGGGATTCTTGTCTTCAAGAGAGAAGTTCTGCAAATGTGTGTTCCAGTGCAGGATGTTACAGTGGGGCCATTTAAACTTGCTGTCTGATTGCCATATGAGCATCACCCATTCTTTCCCTAGCTGAAAAAGTACCAGGTGCTGCTGTGGGTTTTTGTTAATGGGAATTCAAATCTGTGTGGTACAGTGATTTTTCTCAATGTTTATAGGTACTGTAAATACAAATTCAGTCATACCATTGTTCAAGGCAGAGGAAAAATAACTAGAAATTCATGAAAGATGGCACTTAATTGTACTTCCCAAAAATGTTTTCCTTAGGAAGTACTATAAAATGATGTCTCAGGCTTATTGCTGCTAGATCATGTTGTGCAAAAATCCTTTTGTGGTCCATTCAAGGATAAGCCTCAGAAGAAAAAGGAACTGAGGAAATTAGATTTACTAGTTTAGTACATGACCATGTGCTCAGTGAAAATCCAGTATCCCATATAATCCTCAGATCATTTGACAATACACAGTATTACATGCAGTATGTGCCAATTTAAAGTTAAGTAGCAGTTTGTATAATGAGTAGGTGGCATGTAATAATTCAAGAGATCACAACTAGCTTTAAACAAGTGATGGGAGAATTAGACCTAAAACTGGACATATACATTATCAGCATCATGAAGGATCAATATTGGCCAGTGTTTGCTCTTTCTGTCATGATGTTCTAGATTTAGGCCATAAGTAAACTGAATAGGTCATAAGAATAGTTTTGCATCTGTAGATGACTTCTAAAGCTCATGTTTAATTGTTTCAGTGTGTAGAGTGTGTACTTAAACTCTTAGCAGTCCATTAACCATGATCTATTGGAGGGAAAGTTAAGCAGTTTGACCAGCTGTTTTCAGAAGCCTGCAGTAGTGTCACTGCAACATCTGTTGTGATGCTGCTCTCCTTCCCTTAACTGATGGTAGGCATGACATTGGGTATGGCCTGGGAGTGCAGCATCATCACTCTTTCTTCATGACTTGTTACAATTGCATGGCTTTATTATAGAGAAAGAGTAAAGGAAGATAGATGTCAGTAGGTTGTAAGACTGTTATGACTTGTGTTATTTGAACTTTAAATCTAGATTAAGTTTTAAAACTTAGGCCTGTAAGGCTACATCTGGGATAAACCCTTATTCCTTGACAAAGAATAGGTATATGGAGAAAGTATTGTGGCTTCTTGCCTTCTGTATAGGTGTGTGCTATTAAAAAAAAGCAATTGTTCAGGTTATCAAAGTGCTACTTCAGAACACTTTTGTTTCATGGAGACAGAAAACCTGTTTAGGCTTTGAGTAGATGAGAAATATGCCAGAGCTAAAATATGCATGAATAAAAGGGAAAAAAAAAAACAACCCAACAAACCAAAACCTACTCCCCAGCTGAGTTGGGCTCTGAAGTAACAGAGCATGAACTCTCTTAAGTGCTTTTCAAGTTGGTGGCAGTGTTTACCTTAGCCAGAAAGTGCCTTGGGTGATGTAGCATAACAAGAGTGGCATTTTCTGCTTAAATTCATGTTGCCTTTTTCACAATAAATAGTACTGAGAAATTTGACTTAATGAATGTGCACTGTAGCTGCTTAAAAATAGAAATTATCCCTGGAACCCTATGATAAAAACAAAAGAACAAGTACAAAATGTGCCTTTTCACAGGAGAAGGGTATGGGAAAACTGGAATAAGTTTCTGCTTGCCTGAACTGCTTCACCCCTTTTCTTCCCATTAGTTGATAGAAGAAGTGGTTGTTAAGGCACTGGAAAAGTGGACTTTGCCCTGCTCTGTCTCTTAAAGACACTTAGCTTCTCTCTAGAAAGCACGAGTTAGTAACAGTTAAATCACAAAGGGAATAATCTTGCTATTTGTTCACCTGATAAGGGAGTTTTCTGAATAGTTGTGAACTTTTGAAGTATTACTGTGACTTTAAGTTGACATTAAAAACAGTTAAATTGTTTGCTCATGGCATTTCTTCAAAAAAACTATTATAAGTAACTCCCTCCCCCTTTCCCTGTTCTTGGTTCCAGGGAATGCTAAAGAGAGGAGTGACTTGGCATAGTTTTCAGTCTGGATCCAAGCATGTTGAATAACTTTGTCCCATGGGAGAATTAAAAAAAATGCAGCAGATGGCAGCAATGATGCATCAGACTTCCTATCCTTAGGAACAGTGTAGCTGCAGGCACTTGGAGTCTTCCTGGGTTGGATAAGGGGCGGGGGGAGGGTAGTTTTCCTCTGGTCGATCTTTGCAATTTCAAAGCAGGCTTGCTGAAGAGGGGGTGTACTTTTTAGCCAATTCAGCTATCTTTTATGGTCAGAGTTGGTGGAATATTAGTTGCCATAAGGCGCACAACCAATGGAAAAATAACACTGAGTTCAATGTTTGTCTGGAGGAGCATTTGAAATAGAGTTTAAGGGTCTGTCTTGTTTTACACTCTTAACATATTTTCAATATCTTTTAAGTAACAGAGTAGAGCGGTGCTGTAGTTGTGCACTCTAAGCTCTCTGAAGTATGAAGTATTTAAATTTGAAATAATAATGAATTTGAGAGGTCTGAGCAATATGAGGTAATGGAAAGGCAAAGAAGAACAGCTCTGTTTAGAGCAGAAAAAGATTGCTGGGCATTTCAGCTTTTTTTTGGGCTTTTATTTTTGAAGAAGCAACCACTTTTTATTAGCAACTACAAGAACTTACAGTAATTGAAGTATTTCAGTATGTAAATACTGCGTATAAAAATGGTTTAATTGTTATAAGATCAGAAGGACTCTGTACAACAATGAAAACTTTACTGAGGACAGACTTACAGAAGGAGTAACATTCAGTCAAATTACTTTTTAAATATTTTTGAGTTTAAAAGGATACACAGTTTTTTTCTGAGGTTAAATATGATGAATCCTGTCACAGTACCGAGGTGGGTAAATGATCTTGAGGCCCCCTTCAGTGCTGTAAGTCACCGAGGAATTATGTATTCTTTTTTTTTCATGCAGATAACAAATTTTAAAAAAAGGCTTGGAACAGAATTAGCTTCTGATAACGTACAATGACTGCTCAATGGAATACATGAGGTCTTATCTATCTTTAGCCTGTTTTTCCTAAAGAAGTAATGGTGGTGTAGGTTCAGCTCTGGGGGAAGGGAGGAGAAGGAGAAAATGGTCCAAAATGTGTTTGATCTACATGTCAGATTTAAACATGTAAAGACAATGCATTTATCCTTGTATGGAAGGGTGGGAGTTGTATTAAGTAGGAAGAAAAGTAGTTTCTGGCATACATGGGCATTTTGAAAGACGTCATTGAAATATTTTAATTATTTGGATGAACAAAACATTTTAGGAAATTCAACAAGAAGTTCATAAGACATGGCAATACTTGTAAATGGACTCTAATCTCATTAGAAGGAGTATTTGGCTTGAATATTACAGTGTATATGATGAAATACTGAAACATTGCTCAGCAACTGGGATTTGGACTTTGAGTGGCAGTGACATATGAACCCCTCCATGGTTTTAAAGTGTGCTATTTTTGGCAGTTGGGTGTTGGCTTGTCTCCTCAGTAGCCATAGAAAGTTAGTGTAAAGAGGAAGGTGATTTGCAATGAGAAGACCCTCTGACACTACTTATTAAACATGGGCTGCTGCTTCAGTAAAGAATTGAGTAACAGCACGAGTGAGGAGAAAACCAGCTTGTTACAAAAATCTGTGGAAGAGGAAGCACCAAAGTCAAGGATAAGTAAAACTTTATCTTCAATTTTTGGAACTGTGGAAAGCCAGGATCTGCGTACAGTGGGAAGGACAGTTAATGGGGCAGCTGCAACAGTTGGCATTGAATGTGTTTGTAGCGATGATTGCGCAGTGTTGGATTCTAAATCTGGCTTTTGGGGTAGAAAAGCAAAATATTCATCATATAACAGCATGGGGAATACTCCCCATGTGAGCCCTAGGAAGACATATGGCAGACCTTTTAGCTTTTTTAATTCCTTTAGTCACCTCTTGAAAGTCTCTGGTACGTACAGAAATCTGCAGAAAAGTGAAGAAAAGAAAGATAGGGTTATTAAAAAAAGAGCACCTAAAAAATCTAATAGCAATGGTCAGTGCATGAACAATATAGAAAATATTAATAGCAATGTTAATAATGAAAATGTAGCTGCACAAGAGGATTGCTTGTTTGATCATATTTCTAATTCACGTGTAGCAGATATCGTAGACAAAGGCCTACAGAGGGAAATTTCCTTAAATAGAAATTCTCTGGCGGATTATGCAGTTACGTGTGACCATTCAAGGCAAAATGAAACAACAGTAAATGGTGAAGACAGCAAGAGTGACAGCTTACAGAAAATTTCTAGTTCATATAGAGAGATGTCTCCAACATTTTCCTGTCTCAATGTAGACAACAGTCAAAATGCGAAAGACAAGGAGTTTTACAGCATTTGTGTTGTAGATGCTGAAGATCTGAAAGGGGATGAAGAGGTGCCAACTACTGTGCATGATGAGACTGCAGCAGACTTAGATAACTCAGCTGTTACTGATGAAGGAATGTGCACCATGGCACGACCTCTAGACAGTGGGAAGGAATTTCCAATGCAGCAATTGGCACAAGTGGAAGCTAAGTTTAATTCACAGAAAGAACTCTTTGAGTATAAAAAAGAGGATAAATCAAACATGGAGAAAAAGGATACAAAGGAATATTGTAGCCTAGACATCCAGTGTTCCTGTGATAACTTAATGACTGACAGGTGTCAGATGCATAGGTTAAACACTGACAGTACAGTAACAGATGTCTTAAGAGTAAAAGTGTCCAATGAAATCATCCCTGAGAATCAGCAAGATGAGATATACACCATGGGTAGTGCTGTCAGTTGGAATGAATCACTGCATACAGCTTGTGATTCTGTAAAGTCTGTGGATGCTGCTGGAGAGGACCAATACAGCCCTAACTCAAAAAAGGTGAAAAACAGTGATCATATTTCCAGTGTATTGTTAAACACTGGGGTATGTAATTCAGAAAAAAATGAGGAAAGTGATCATTCTGATGTTGTACCAGTTAGTTTAAGTAGGCATCCCTCAAGTGATGTAGAGCAAATAAATACTAAACAGGTGGTAGAGAACACTGGGAGTAGCTTTAAATTATCATTAGAGTTACTTGAAATGGACAATGTAGAAAACCTTGGTGAAGAAGTCTGCTTTCTAGGGCCAGAAAGTGAAGTAAACTCAGATGTGGAAAGGAAAACACTTGAAAGAACATATGGTGACAGCCAAACATTTGCACCAGAGTCTAGTGAATATCACAGCAGTTTTGAAGTATCCTTGAAAGAGAGAGAGAAATGCACAGGTACAATTTTGTGTAGCTGTGAAGCTTTGAACATGACTGAAATGCAGCTAAGCTTGGAGGAAGATTCTGATTTTCAAGCTCCCATTAAGGGTTGCAGTGAAATCAAGACATCATCTGAAGCTGCAAACCTCAGTGGTGTGGAGGAAGATGTCTGTGTGAGTGCCACTGAACTAAAAGGTGACTTGCTTGAGGAAGCTGGTAACTTGAGCAGAACTAGGTCAGGGGTAAGTGATGGCACTATGACATCTCATGAACTACATAATCCAAGCACAGATGAAATGTTCCTAAGGGAAAACAGCCTAGAGTGTCAGGTTTCACAAGAGTCACCAGGGAATAAAGGTAAAATATGCAAATATTCAAATTCAGATAACAAAACCAGTGTCTCTTCTGTGTCTGTGGAATGTGAGAATATGAATAAAATAGACATGAACTGTAGACAAGATGAACAACAGTATGTATGTTCTTTCCACACAGTGGAAAATCAATGGAGTGCAGAGACTGAGTCAGCCAAAATAGCTGGGCCTGTAGTAGAATCTGTAAAACAGACAGAATTTGAAGGTCAGGTAAATGAGTCCATTGATAACAAGGCAGAAAATGTAAAACAGAATATGGATGCTAACTTTGTTGATTGTGATAAAGGCACCTTCAATTGCAGTAAAGGCTTGGCTGACAGTCAGAATGCTCCCTCTGACTCCACTGTACCTGCAGCCACGGACAGTGTTATGTACAAGAGTGTAAAATTAAAAGATGACACTAAAAATCTGGAAGATGACAGTAAACTCTTAAATAAAGACCATAACTTTTTGCCTTTATTGTGTCAAAATGCATGTTCTCATGAGCATGACAAGCCAGCAGAAGAGCCTGAGTTGTGTCACTGTGCCAGTCCAGAGCCAGAGGTTGGGAACACTCAAGTTTCTCTTGGCCCTTTTACTGAAGAGAGATCAGAAACTCATGAAAAAAGTATGTGTGATGTAAGTGAATGTAATCTTCAGGATAGTGAAGTAAACCAGTGTGTCGGCATCCATTCAAAGGAGAACCTCACTGGTTTTAGTTTATCTGCTGGGAATCTAGAACCTTTTACCGGGGGGAATTTGAAGCTGTTGGAACCCAAGACTACTGAACTGAAAAACACCAGTTACATATTAAATACTCAGATGAATGACTTGACCACAAGCTGGGAACAGATGCAGCCAGATCACAAGATTTTCTTAAACAAAGACCTTGGAGTTTGTGTTGACCCAAAGCAGGTAGATAAATATGCTGCTACTCCTTCCTATGAAATAGCCAGTGCCTCTCCTGGTGCAGCAGGATTTCAGCAAGGCAGAGAGCCGTGCGTGTTAGATCTGATGGAAGATGGATCAAGTGACCGGGAGTGCTCCTATGACCTGGACAGACAAAATCCCCACGTTGAAGTGTGGTCACATTTCATCAATCTTCAGACTGGCAATGCTGATTGGAGAAATCAGCAGCTTTCTGACACAGTTCCTTCTGGTAATGGTGAATATCTGGTGGGCTTTTTATGGAATAATGCAGCTTCTAATGATACCATGAAGAATGACAGACTATGTGTAGTTAATGAAAACTTCCAGAATGAACCTGAAAATTTAGCAAGTGCTTCATACACAGTGGAAACATACCCATATCAGCTGCTAGCACCAGAATATGATGGTACTTGGGGATGGCACAATAAAGATGAACTTGTAAGTATACTGCAGAAGTGATTTATTCTTAAAGCTGAAGCTAGAAGTTTGACTAAGTTAAGTCAAACTGTGGTTTCATTAATTAAATAGCTGTTATTTTGTCCAGAACCTGAGGACTCCCTTTCCTTTGCAAAACTGAATGTTGTACAGAATGCAGAAGTTAAAAATTGTGCTGAATATTGATTTTTTTCATTCTGTTTACTTTGTGTGAAAGTTTAATCGCTGGCAAAGTAACTTGATTTCAGATTCTCAGTTCCAGCTGAACTTAAGATAAACATTTCAGTGTGCAGAAAGGAAGCTTTCTAAAACCGATCTTAGGGCTCTTTAACTTTGTATAGGAAGAAATGTTTGTGGATTTCCTGATATTCTTGTTTGGTAGCAATTAGGAAATCTTTGGCTCACTTCTGCAGGTGAGTAGTGCTATAGGAAGGAGTGGCTGCAGGAGAATTGAGAGGAGAGAGCTAGGCTGGATCTGGCTAGCTGGGCTAAGAAACAAGGAAGGCTGTCCAGGTACAATCCTGAGGACTGTGGACCCTGCTCAGGCAGGGAGGTTGGACTGGATGACCTCCAGTGGTCCCCTCCAGCCTTACCCACTCTGCAAAAGTCAACCTGTAGCAGCTGCTGCTCCTTTTCCTTCCCTGCTGAGCTTCCCTGATATTGTTCCCTTCACTAGCTGTGTTGGAGCAGCTGCTCTGACCTTGCCCAGCACCTGCAGTGTGGCACTGGATTGTACCCAAGGCTGTTTGCTGTCTCCTGGGGGAGCTTCTTGTATTAAAAATGGAAACTGATGGATCTTGCTGTCATCTTTGAATCCTTACTATTCAAGTAGTTATGTCAAACACTTCCACTTTTTGTAAGTCTTCTCTGTCATTCAAGAGATGTGTTCAAGTCAAAATTTTTTAGGTTTTCTTTTTCCTGGATAGATTTCCTATGTATTGTGATAATAAGTATTTGAGTGCATGTGTTTAAAAAGATTTAGAGCCTTGTGGGGCTTTGAAGTGCCTGTCTTTAAACACCGTAATGTTCCTAGCATCTGTAAATTCAGAAAGCAAATTTTTAACAAGATTTTTTGTGTGTCTTATCATGAACAATATTCTTTCCCAGTGTAATTATATTAAAACACCTCAGATGTATTCTTGGTATGGAATAATTCAATGCATTTTGCTCAAATATTAGCAAAACAAAAGAGAACTGTCTCATGATAAAAAAGTATTGTAGTAGATGTTTGCACTACAGAGAGCAATCTCTCTGAAGCACAGATGTAAGCATTTATATGATGGTTGTATATAACCATATGTAATAATTAAATGTGTCCCTTTTCAATTGAAGTTAAAGGAGATTGGTTTGAGATGATTTACCTGGATCTGGTTATTCATCCTTTTTGTCCTAATGTTCTGTTCCTCCTCTTAAAGTGATGACAGAGGCTGTCATGCACATCTTATTGCTTTCAATTTTCCATAATGTTCCATTAAAACTGTTACATGTTTATGTAATTTCAGAAAGATCCCTGTACTTTTGTATTTTCTTGATTTGATTTTTTTTAGTTTTGTTTTGCAGAAACAGATACAATGGCAATATAATCAACATCAAGTAGACATGTATATTAAGAGAACTGCCTGAAGTTTAGGTCAAGTTAACAGGCTGAGTTAGTCTGTCTGCAAAGAATGAAATGTTTGTTGTCATTTGCTCTGCTTGGATAGCCTTTCCTGGTGGTCCTTAATCAGGGCAACAAATACTGTGTAGCACAGTTCAGTTGTGTTTGTACCTGAAATGATTATGGGAATTCAGGTAATATATTCAGGTGTGAAAAAACATGACAGTACAATCTTGAGTCTGATACTGCTATTTGAAACTGTATCTATCTATGCACCAGATACCTGCTGTGCATTCACACAAAATGCATAATCAATTTCTTTTTGCAGGAGTCAACCAAGGTTTCTGAGTTAAACCCCAATGCAAAGGTGTGGGGAAATCATATGTTACACTTGGAAGCAAGTGGTGCCACTGATGGTAGCGTGAGCAAAACGTGGGAAGAAATACCTGACCAGCCTCCAGATTCTTGTAAAGAAGGTATGAATAAGAGTTTCTAGCTGTTGCTCAAGCAGAAAGTAAAATTCAGTGCGGCACTGCCTCAATTTTAATTTTCTGTTAAAAAATGTAAAGCAAGTATGTAAGCATCTTTATTTCAGATTTAGTTGTAATGATGATGTTACCATGGTTAGAAAGAACTCTTTTTGAGTGTGTTTGTGGTCTGTGCTGCAGGACTGGATGCCAACGGCGATGGCGACAAAAAGCATCAGAATGCGGTGCTGACAGAGCTGCAGGAGCCGTCCCCAGCTGTTCCAGGCTCAGAGCAGACAGATATGAACCCTTTGGCTCTCGATCATTCCGAGTATGAGTCTATGCATGAAACCACCCAGACAGGTAAGAAAAAGCTAAGATGTGTTTGGACTTAGTTTAAAAATAAACTAAGCACGTATTTTGAGTTGAACAGTGAGATCTTAGAACACCAGAGAAGTCTCCTAAACTATACGACTTCTGTTGTTCGATATATGCATTCTCTAAACAGACCCTAGGAAATTCTGTCTCTTTTGCAATCAAACTCTTAGACATGTTTGGAGGCCAGTTTCCTCCTTGTGTAAGTCTTACAAAGTGCTGCATAGAATCAAACACATGTGTGTTTCTAATTGGGTCAGGTACTGAGGTGAGATTCATGTACAGTTTATGTCTCAAGTAATAATGTTAACGTGTGGAAAGACCAGTTTTATACTTGAAATGCTAAAATAAGCAACATTTTAGTCTTAACTTCTTTGCATTCTTATTTAATGAACTTCCAGGATTTTTTTTCAGTGCAACTGTTAGTAGCTGTAGTCTATACCAGATGGTATGTTTAAGCAGCTTCTTGAAACTAGCATAGAGATTCAGCCATGCTTGTTCATTGAATGGGACAGAAGGTCTGCAAGATGCATGTAGGATTACTACTTGAACAGAGATGAGGGATGGGAAGGAGAAGAAAATGTGCTGGGTGTTTCCCTAGATTCACAAGAGGTCTGTTCCTTGTTCATTGTGCTTAGCTGATTTTGTAACATGTATTTAAAATTACCAGTGTAGCATACATAATAGCTGGAAATCAAGATAACTGAAATCAGACATAGTTGGGGCATCATCTTTGCTTATATTTAAAAATTGAAAGTTCTCTTTGACTCTTCTACTTAAGGGTACTGTTGGGGAATATTAAATAATAACTAGCTGGCAAGTAGAAAATTGTATTAATGACACCTCACATTCTAGAAGGGAACAGTATTTTTCAGATTAATGTTGGAACTTGATAGTGTGTCCTTTTTGTGCCCAAAATAGTTAACTTTTAACAAGAGTCCGATAGTGTTGTAAACAGCTGAACAGCAGGTCAGGTCTGTTCCATTTGATGAATGGTGACACGTGGACCCAAGTCTGAAATCTGATCTTTCATTTTTTAGTAATTAGTTTTAAAAATGCATATAATTTTGGTCCTTGCCAGGTTCTGGACAAGAAAGAAAAAGGAGACAGGGAAGGGAAATAGTGGTTAGGACATGATGTATGTATTTCTCAGGTGTTTGTGTTCTCTTCATCAGAGTAGGACATGTGAAGGACAGCATGGTGGGAGAAAATTAGAAGTTGCTGTAGGAAGAAGAAAGGCTAAGGAGAGCTGAATAAAAGGATGAAAGTTAGTGAAGGGAAGGGTATAGAGGGCAGTAGTTGGTGTGGATTACTTATAAAAAACTAAATTACATTTACATATGTATATATATTTACATGAATAATATGCTATTAAATCTCTAAACACCACACAAAACTTCTAATCTGTAAATACTTCTCCCACTGACATAATGAGTTTACCCTCTACTGACATGGGTATATTATGTTTAAACTAAAAAGAACATGAAGTTCATGTCTTCCAGGTGATAATTTTTAAACTTCCACATATAAGAAAGAAATAAATTTCACCTTCTTAACCAAAAGATTGTAAATTGATTACATATCTGTTGTTAGTAGATTGGATACGTGCTGTTATTCCATAACTATATTTTTGAAAACCTTCTCTGACTTAATGTGTTGGAAATTTAGAGTGAGGCCACAAGTATGGAGTGCCTCCATTGCATTGTTCCCTTGTTATATTAGTCAGCTGCATTAGTCAGGGTTCTGTCAGCTAGAAATTGGCTTTGTTTGGCTAGAAATTGTTTCCTGAGAATGGAAGACAGATCTATGAGCTAAATCGCTTCGGCATTTACTTTAAGGTGTGCTTGTAGCTGTTCTTTAAAAGTGCTTCAGATTTTTATGTATTTGGAGAATAGAGGTTAACAAGTAAAGTCAGACATGGTTTCTCTTTTTAGTCTTAAATAAAAAGTGTTGCCATGCAATTTCAGTGATTGGTAACTAATACATAATGAACTTGTATTGAATTTGAAAATTCATTACTAGTTAGGTAGTAATAGACATGATGACTTGTTTAAAATAGATACTGTGTAATATAGCAGAACTACATTTTAATCTGAAGTATTTTAATTATTAGGTGGAAACGAACAGTTGCAGCCAGAAGGTCAGGAAGATTTACGAGAATTACTGAAAAAGACACTGGAATTCTGTTTATCTAGGTATGTATTTACCTAAATATACCAAACTGGAGGATGACTAACAAGATCCAGTACCAAACTTTGGATGTATGTTAATACATTCCTTAGTTGTTACTTAAAATAAATGGGAAGGATGAGAGTTTGGGGACAGTAATACACAAATTTCAGAGTATTTTGTTGATGTACCTCTTAAAGCTTATCTGAAATCTCTGTGCCTAATGCATGAACTAGCAAATACATTGGTTTGAAGTGAGAGTAGTTACAAGCAATTACAGATCAGGTGAATTTTTGTGATCTTTACTGGTCATAATTAAATTGGAATAACTTAAGCCATTGAGTAAGCTTTGTTTAAGCCAATGATTTTAATTAATTAGAAAAAATGCTGAAGGGATCTGCCTTCTATTATGTGATGAATTTTTGTCTCAAGTTTATTGGACCAAGTTAATCTGTGACATTTCTGTATTTTTATTTTTTTCTTCCAACAGAGAAAATCTTGCCAGTGACATGTACCTTATATCACAGATGGACAGTGATCAGTATGTGCCAATAATGACAGTAGCAAACCTTGATCATGTCAAGAAACTCAGTACTGATATGGATTTGATTGTTGAAGTGCTGAGATGTAAGTAAAAGTTCCTCAATGCTAGAAAGCATTTTGATTATTGGTGTAGAACAATTAATCTGAATTTTCCATATCTTCCTTTCTTAATGTGTTGCAGTAAAATGCCATTATTTTTCTGTAAAGCATTAAGCAGCTCAAGCAGCTTAGACCATCACAGTTATAGGACTGTACCTTTATCAAAGCTACTTTGTATTCCAGGTATTGAATAATGATCTGTGCAAATCAGAATTAATGAGTTTAAATTGTGGCATGTGGTGGGACAGCTCACATGGGTGGAGGATCATGATGGATGTCTCTAGACAGTTGTGTAAAGACAAATGGGAAAAAGGGATGGAAGAGTCTCACTCTGTTAAGGGGAACCTTGAATGTATAGAAATAAACTGCATCAGTTGTGGAAGCTCTGTGCAGTACTGTGGGTCAAGATCCCAGGGGTTTTTTTCCTAGGGGGATCTTACAATAGGCATCTGCTACTGACCTCAACCAAGACAATAAGGCCACAAGAGCAATATTTGGGTCACTTAGGCAAGCTTTGGGTCAGCCAAACCTGGTTCTTAGTCAGTTTCAATGGCTTAGGTATTTGTTGGAAGAACAATACAGCAGCTTATGTCATCCATCACATTTCTGGAATGTGCAGAGGACTGTTTCCCCATAAAAGTGCCAACCAGGAATGAGGCACTGCTGGACTCACTACTCCTAAACTAAGAAAATCTGCTTTGCAATATCTCAGTTACTGTAACGCTTGGCTGCAGGAATTACAGGACTGTGGGGTTTGGGGTCGTGTTCAGTATACTGAGGGTTTCTAAGGTTTCAGGTTTTGCAAAAGCAAACTTCAGCTTGCTCAGAACACAGTTGGGAGGTATTCTGTGGGAAGTTTCCATGGAGGATAAAGGAACTGTACAAGTGCTGGAAGTTCTCTCCTGGAAGCACAAAAGCATTCATCCCCTTTAAAGGTAAGGGGAGTAGGTGGATCAAGAGACCCCCTTGGCTTAACTCTGTGCTTCTGAGTCTACTCAAAACAAGAGAGTGGCCAACCAGAGATGGAAAAGTGGATGAATACCTGGTGAGAGCTCCAAGCGCATTGCTGGAGCATGCAGAGATGCAGTTTGAAACTGAAAAGCTCAGCTCAAACTGAATTTGGCCAGAACTACAAGTTTTATCAAAAACTGGAAAGGGTTCTTCAGATATGTAAATGATGAACAGAAGCAGAAAAAATATTTGCCCTCTGTTAAACAGCATGATGATACCAAACTGAGTAGGGAAGTGGATACTTCAGAAGAGAGATCCACTCTCCAGGAAGGGCTGAATAAGGTTCAAGAAGCTAACAAGAACCCTATGAAGCTTCAACAGAACAAGTGTAAGGTATTGCACCTTGGAAAACTTAGTTCAGGAGTACAGCACAGGCTGGGATCTACCTGGCTAGGGAGCAGCTCTGTGGAAAGAGACCTGGACCAGACAACAGGATTCTGGGCTGCATCAATAAGAGCAGCAGAGGTAAGGGACTCATTATCCCACTCAGAACTTGTTAGGTCACACTTGGAATACTGTGTTCAGTTTTGGCCCTGACTCCTCAAAAGAGTTATGGAGGAGAAGATTGTGTCCAGAGAAGGGCCCAAGAGATGATCAGAGGACTGGGCCTGCAGTATGAGGAAAGGCCTAGAGAACTGGGCTTGTTCAGCCTTGAGAAAAAAAGGCTCAGGGAAGACCTTACTACCATGTTGCAAAGAAGATGGAGACTCCCTTTTGTTTTAGAGTGACTTTGTGGTGTGTATCCCATATTGCCCAGATATCAATCCTGTACCTTTCTGTGCCTTTAAACTGNTTTTCAAAAGAGTGTTCTGTACTCCAAAATCACTCTAACCCCTCTTCTCTGCATTCTTCAACTGTAGAAAAATAACTACTACTGCTATAGAGAGGGGAGGAAACACCATTCCTTACTTTTCAAACAGCTTTCAACTCTAGTTTTCTCGAAAGAAACAGAGAATTAAACTTTTTTTCCTTAAGACTTCAGCTTTTCCCTTCTTCTCTTCTAAAACTATTTCAACGACATCAAAACACATCAAAAATACTTTCCACCAAGCCCCAAAAGTAGACCCACACGGACCCAACTCCAGAAAAAAAAAAAAAAAAACCTTTAAAAATTTCAAAATTTTTTTTCACAAAAAA
>VZTN01032954.1:189477-265976 GCA_013400515.1 Erpornis zantholeuca | reverse complement strand
TGACAAATATAATAATTTCCTTTTCTTTAAAGGCTTACAGATACCTTAGAGAAGAAGTGAAGACTTTCCAAGGAAAACCAATTAAGGTAAATACAGCTTTATGATGTTAGGGGTGGGGCGTGTGTGTATGTTCTGGGTTTTGTGGTGCTCACTGCATTCTCTAATATAAATTTAAGTGGTCCAATCTCAGGAGCCATTTGACCTGGAGGTGGGTTTAGAAATGTAGCACATACCAGTTCATTTCTCCTTTTCCTCATTTCTGGCAGTGGCATATCCAGCCCAGCATCAGGCAGGAGGGAAGCATTCAGCTGTTCCTGCTGTCCTTGAAGGAGAAAGCAGTGACTGATAAGTGTCCAGTAGAAGTTCGAGAGCTGCTAGTTTGAACCATCCTGACTTAATTTGAAAGGCTGCTGTAATAAATAATATAATCTCCTTTGCAGGCAAGGATAAAAGCAAAGGCAATAGCTATAAACACATTTTTGCCAAAGAATGGATATAGACCTCTGGATATGAACCTCTACACGCAGCAGCGCTACACAACATCCTTTTACATACCTCCAGTATACAGTCCCCAGCAGCACTTCCCACTGTACAGCTTAATTGGCCCACAGACCTGGTCAGCCACGCACAGCTACCTTGACCCTTCATTGGTAAGTCTCTGGAGTCTGAAACAGTTGTATTCTTTAAAATTTTTTGGTATTATTTTTTATTGATGTGTAGGAAATGTATCTTGAAGAGGGGAGTTTAAGATTCCGATTCTTCTTGAAAAACAGTCCTTCAAAATCTTTCCCATGGTGTACAAGATGGATTGTTTGAAAATTGTACGTGGTCTCAGACTGGAGTGTGATTCTCTTCTCAAACCTTTTAGGTTTTGAGGCAGTTCTTCAGTAGATATTTGTCAAGATACCAGGTTATCTTGATCTTGTAGCAGGAAATTAGGTTCTAGGTTAGCATGCTAAATTGCCCTATTTGGCATGTTCGTAAAGCAGAATATTTTCTGTGAAGTAGTAACATCTCTTTTGGCAGTGAAAAGTAAAATTGCTTTTGCTAATTACAAAAATCACTTTTCAGTTGGTTTTTAAATTATTTTCTTAAAGGGGCTGTTAGCCTTGAATCTAGGGTGGTAGCAATAAATCCTTCTTTTCTGTAATGAGACATCCACTGTATCCTGCGATGCTGCTTCTATCTTCTCCATTGTGACAGTCTCATCAGAATTATCTTGGCTTCTTTTAGTTAGCCTTTGTTACCGTACAAATACATGGGCAGTCTCCTGTAATGACTGGGAGGCTCAGGTTTCCTATCTGGGGCCTCTTTCTCCCCTCTGGAGATGCCTCTTTACTTGTGGCTCAAAGAAATGAGAGGAGCAATGCTCAGAATTAGAACTTCTTTAGAGGGTTTTTTTTTGGCAGAGGATTAAAGTGTCCTTGAACAAACTTGAGCAAACATCCTCTTTACTGAACCACAAGCTAATTAAAAAGTTGATGTGCTAAACACTTCACACACGGGGAAGGGAACCAGAGCCCTTTCAGGGGAAGGCTTTCTGGGGGGGATGATGAATGCCGAGGAGACAAGGTAACACAGTGAGCAGTGTTATTCCGGGAGAAAGCTGCTTCGTTAAGCAGCAGTGAATGTGAATCTTCCTGTAGATAAACTTACTATTGCACAGTCTTGCTCTGGGATACTGAAGTAGCTGGATGGGAGTGGTACAGAAGACATAGATTAATAAGTCACAGGTTCAGGCACAGCAGACGGTGTATCTGCCTTATGTTATCCTGTAACTTTTTGTATTCAAGAAAGTTACTAGTCCTGTCCTTTGGGGAAGACATTATGAGTTTGCCAACATTAAAGATCTCCTGCTTTTCTTAGTCAAAACAGGGAATCAACTGTCTGAGCTTTGCCTTTCACTGTTTTGCAGTGTATTGTCATTGGTTAGCTGCATTTTATGTACATGACTGTAACGTGATGTTTCTTGATTCTTTTGTAGGAAGAGCTATATTTGAATAGAAATCACTTGAGGAGAACAGGGACCATGAGGAACCATGACACAGCAATAATTTTCATGAGACAGGGTTGCAGTTTGCATGTAGAGACTTGTGTGAAAATACAGCGAAGTTTCTCTATTCTGCTTCAACATCAACACTGCTTTCTCTCATCTCTAATTTGAGATTGAATACCCCAGTAGTGTGGGCATACCATCTTAGTTTTGAAACTTGAATATGGCAACACATTATCTCAGGATTCTAAGACTACCACATTCTTCATCACATACTTAATAGTATTTGAGAAAAGATCTAAATTAAAAAGAAAATATGTTTGAGCCAGCATCTGTGGAGATGCTTTTGGTATTATTGGAAAATGGGGAAAAAAATGCAACTTTCCTCCAAAAAGATCATACCTCATTCTAAAGAAAAAAGGGTTGAGTTATTGCTAGGATCCCTAATATGTTCAGTGTCTTCTCATTTTTCAGGTTCAGTGGTTGCTTACTAGCTTTGATGGAATTTTGCAGCATTCAAGTTGTAACTCTTAAACCAGAAAGCATTACTTTGATGAAACTTTGTTCATCGAAGAGCTTTGTTACAGGCCCTTTTTAATGGCCTTTTGTGGAGTCTGAGGTAGCATTTGCTGTTGTGCATGCTAGGTTGGGCTAGCGATGGTTTGACATGACAGCTTTGGTGCTAAATTTTGTTTTCCATTGATGAGTGATTTAACTTGTGCAAGAAACCTTATTCAAGTTTAAATGTACCTTTATAGCAAATGATCTTAATCCCAGCTGTTTCTCATTATTTAATAGAGTGTAGAAAGAGTCTTACTGTTCTGCTGTAGTTATTTCTGGGGGAGAAGACAAGCAAGCATTTGATGGTGGTAATAGTAACATTTCTTAAATGAAACTCACTTATACATTTAAATTAAAAAGTGCAAGCGAGGTTGGAGAAATTACTTTGAACATGTTTTGAGGCGTCTTGTTACAACAAGGCATTGATATGCACCCACCCCAGAAAATCTTTTGCTAATGTTATTTATTTACACAAGAAGACAGTGTTTCACATGTAGAGTAAGGTGGTAAGATCTGAAAAGCATCAGAGTTCCACTTAACATCTGCTTAGTCTCTAGGCTTTATTTAGCTGTCACGTGGAAGTAGAATGAGGAACTAAAAAGAAGTTGTTGAGGTTTTTTTAGAGAGGAATTCACATATAAATGGTAAGAGAAACAATTACAGGCCATGTAGATTAGAGGCTCTGACAAAGAAGTATCTCTGTACTCCAAAGTCATATATCATATGGTGTGAAATAGGAGGAGAGGTGTTTAACTTATAGCCAGGAATTTTGGCTTGATATTTTTCAATCCTCTTAAACTATCATAAGTTGAATATGTGTAGTGGCTGACTTCTCAAAAATACGGAAGCTTGAGGTTTTTTCAGAATTTTCTAAGTTAGCTGCACGACACTAGACAGATGCTCTGTTTCTGCTTGAGCCAATCTTTTAAGTACTGTTGTGCACAGAATGGCATAAAATACATAAAATATATTGAATTATTTATAGTGATGAGCATGCAATGTGGTTTTTTTAGGTAACACCATTTCCAAATACTGGATTTATCAATGGGTTCACATCTCCAACCTTCAAGCCTGCTGCTTCTCCACTGACAACACTCAGACAATATCCTCCCAGGAACAGGCAAGTTCATCTATCTTTTAACAATACTGTTGTATTATCTGGCACATGGGGTTTTCATCTGCTTATTTTAGTAACATCAGCTAACTTGAGAATACATGTGAAACTGAACCTGGTGCCAAAGGTGAGGCCAAAGGGAAGGTGGTGTTGTTAATCAATTTAGTGTTTCAAAATGTAAATGGACAGTCTGAAAGCTGAGAACTTGTCTGTTCTGTGATTTAGGTTATTCAGCTGAAATATTCTCAGAGATGACATGTCATCAGCAGGTTTATTCATATGGTGAAGGTCTAGTTGAAAACAGACAGGGAAAAGGTTAATTCTGATAATTCGCAAGACCTGTTACAATGAATGTTGATCATTCTTATAAATGAAATCAGTGATAAAGGACTGAAGATCTTGCTTCTTCTGAATTCTGTGAATGGGCTTAGGCCTCAGAAGATCTCTGATAGTGCGTATGTTGAAATGACTTTTGAATTTATAGGAATCCTAGCAAGTCACATATACGACATACAATACCCAGTGCAGAAAGGGGACCTGGGCTTCTAGACAGTCCTACAATATTCAACTTTTCTGCTGATCGTTTAATCAATGGCGTCAGGAGTCCACAGACGCGGCAGCCGGGACAAAGCAGGACACGGATGCAGAGTGCTACCACCAGTTACACCAAGAGGGAAGTGGGAACTGGACGGATGGAACAGACCAGCGTTGACTCCTCCCCTGGGTTAGGGAGAGGAAGGTGAGTGTGCTCCATACTTGTCCTCTGAACAGCCAAGTACTGCTGCTTCTGAGCTACTCCATGTAGTAGAGGTGTGGTATCATTGCTGTTTTCAATACTGCTTCAAACTGAGACTCTCCCCTCAAACATAAAATCTTGCAAAGTGCTTCACAGTTAAATACAGAACAAAGGCAAAATGGACTTAGATACTTTCCTACCAGGTGAAAATCATTATTGGCAACTGATGGACAGTTTAGATCTGTAAGATCTAATCCTCTATCCTTGCTTCATCTGATGCAAGAAAGTTTCTGTATATGATTTGTTTGACTTCAATGAAGAAGTTCTGTGCATTCCATTGTTCAGCATTGTGCACCTGAACCCATATTAGCAATGCCCATTCTTAGCTTCTTAAGTTGAAAGATCAGGATTTTGACCAAATTAGTCATACACAACAACAAAGATGATGGATTGGTATGGAGGGAGGGAAGATGGCTGCAGGCAGCTAAGGGAACTATTGTTATTTAGTTTTAAAAGCAGCCAAATTAAAAAAATACAACCAACTACCTGGGGAGCTGAAAACTGGATTTTTTATAAATACAGTTCTAATAAGTGCTTTATAAAAAAAGTATTCTGCAGCTTTGATAATGGCTGTATTTATGTCTCCAAGTAAATCACATTTTGAGTGACTTACTGAATTGGAAGATAACTCAAGTGCTTCGCATATGACCCTATTTTAGACTTGTATCATTGTAAAATTAAATGGGGATTTTGTGCAAGGGTTGTAATACTTTTCTAAATCTAATTTAGCAAATTGTGTTATAACTAATGGATGAAAGTATGATTAAGAACTCAGGAAACAAGATGGCTCAAACTACATACTACAAAAATGTACAGGAATAGTCAGTACTTAAGAGTTACATTTTAATGTTTCAGTATTGAATACATTTAGAGTAACAAAAGTCAAACAAAAAACTTAGAAAATATATTGAACCTGAATTAGAATGCACTGCAGATTTTACACTGCTGCTTGGAGGGGCTTTACCTGAAGCAGGGCTGGGGGCAAAGTGCTGAAAATGTTTTGAATGAGCTTTACCTGGACTGAAAATAGTTAGCTATATTTCAGAAGTTACATTGATATACAAAAAGTCCTAAACCTCTTATTTGGATACTATAATGTTTTGTCTAATCCTTACATGAAATCTCTACTGAGGTACTTTTAACACAGGCATTGCTTGTAACCAGTGTATTCTTATGCTGATTTGCATTAAATCTATATTTTAATGAGAGCTTGCTGGGAATTTTTCCCTAAAACATTTCCTAATAACCTGTGTAGAATGAAGATGGATGAAGTAGTAATTGGAATTAATTTCTTCTGTTTTCATTAACTGCTGTCCATCCATTTTGTAGGCAAGGTTCTGATATCTGCTTTCTTTCCCATAGGAAAAACTCATATGGCTACCGAAAGAAAAGGGAGGACAAGTTTACAGTGAGTGTGCATGATCTTATTTGTCTCTAAAAAAAGTAGGGTAACAAGGCAATAGTATGGATATTAATATGGAGTAGCAGGTGACATAAGTTACTGTGCTAGCAGTTCTGCATCACAGTTGATTAAAGACAACAGCTCATTAGTCACGAGTTCACTGCATTTGGGTATCAGAAGATTTTCCATTAATGCAGAAGTCAGGGAAAAGTTAAAATTGCTCTTGCAATACCAGAAAATTCCTATCTCAGGTTTTTTCAACACATCAGTGTTCACATTCAGGAATAGCTAAATAGCTAAAGTTCAAAACCCTTGATAGTTCATTATCCATCATGGTGACATTGAAGAACATTTTATAGATCATTGTGTCATAATGTATAGCAAAAATACTATTTATGGAGTGGTCATTTATTTTAAGTGGTTATGAAGTTCATTTTCTTAAATGCCTCTCCAAGTGCCACTTGGTAAGGGTATGCTAACACTATTGAAATACTGTGGTTTTGGTAAACTCAAGGTTAATACCAAAGTAACCTTGGTACTTGAAAAGGCTGCACTAGGTGTAGAAGAGAAAAAACATGTTTTTGTAGGATTTAAGATCTGATGTGATAAAACTAGTAATTTCTTTGGAATTTGTTTTTGCCACAGATGGCATGTTTGTGAAGTTGAACCAGGTTATTTCCTTATTCATGTTACAGTTGTAAAGTAACACTGCTGCATGAGCCATAACACTTTCCTAAAGGTCTGGAATCATAGCATTTGTGTGTTTGTATCTCCTGTTGTTGAACTTAGTGGCGTTAGTAGACTTAGATAAAGGAGCAGGAAAGTTTAGCGAGGGATTCCTTCCTTTTAGTTCTCATCAAGCTTCCCAGAGGCAGTGAGATCAGATTACAGGTAGGATTCCCAGTACTTCTTCCTTTTGCCCTTTCAAAGCTGCTTGAATTTTTAGAGTAAAATTTTCCTATTAACGTTATTCGGTATTTAAAAGAACAGGAGAGTGGTACAGTTTAGGCATGTGAGGGGCTGGAGTTGAAAGGATTACCTTGGACACTTACTGAGCAGAGCAGCACTTCTGATGGAGCTGTCTGCAATTATTTGAACTTTGAATGTGAAAACTGGTAGATGTGACTTCTTTGGAGAGCTACAATTCCCTTCTGTCACACCACCAGCCTGTAATTGCAGCCTGTGTAAGCAGGTTCCTTCCAGTCTCTTGTGGGCCAAGCATCTTTAGTCTGTAGTGTGCAGTGCTGCACCTTGAGCAGAGGTGAGAGCTGCTGCACACCCATGACTGTGTGCACTGCAAGGAAGCGTACTTGGAAGCAAAATATTAAAGTTTTACCCCTTTAGACTGTGGCAATAATTGAATCCTATATCGTATTTCTTGTGTAATGCTGTAGCAATTAGACAGTGTACACAGGACGTCACTAAAACTGGTTGTATTTGAATGGAGTAATGACTTCTAAAGAAGATTTTTCTTCTTAAAGGAAAAATTATAGAGTGTATGCATGTTTCATAAAAAAGAGGATGAAACTTTTTGATCAGATTGTTTCTGAGTCTATATACAAAAGCCAGTTACTCAGTGTACAAGAAGTTAACTTGAGAAATTTTATGCAGTTAGCTTAAAATTCATTGTAGTCCTCCCTCATCCTGCTCATTTAAGATGTTAATACCACTCTTAATATGTTGAGGGTTTTAGGACTCAACTGTATGACTTGAAAGTATTTGCTACTGCAGAACTTCAGTCCCCTCTAGGAAGGGGATTTGAAGAATAAGTTTTAAAAATTCAAGTTGTTCCTCTTGCAATTTGAGCTGGATAAGTGTAGTCACTCTCCCTGACATTTGACAGGTCATCTGACTTCAGTTGTGAACATTTACAGTCTCCATTGCTGAAACACTCTCCCTGGGGGTGTAATGCTGGGTCACTAGCAGTCCTGGGAGTTGCAGTTCTTCTTGCCTCTGTATTTATTTTTTCTTTCCTTACTTCCCTCTTGACACACAATTCTTTTGACATTACATGTAGTTTGTGAAAAGACCTCAAAGGTAGTCTTGTATCTGTTGTTCTTTTTGTTCAGAAGCATTGTTCTTACATTCACACCATCTTGACTATATCCTCATGTAGATGCTTTTCTACATGAGCATCTGTATTTCATAGATTGCTTTGCATTTGGTATTTTGCAGTAGAGATCGTCTTAGCACGGGCCTCAGCGCAGTAAAGAAACAGTTACTTCTTTGTTTACATGATGTAGATGAAGTTAATTGGTAACTTCAGTTACAGCATATTACAAAAGGAGTTTTATTTTTCCTGTGTAAATACAATATAGCTTTACAAATCCTTACCAGCAGTCATCACAGGTGATGTCTAATTGTGGTACTTTTCACTCCTGAACTGCTGTCTCTAGTGCAGAATAGTTGCATTTAGGACACTGATGTTGGTTTTTTGCTTGAGACATTGTTTTTCTTCTTAGATTTAGCTAAAAAGTCTCTGTTTCAAAAACAGTTTTGACACTTTTACATTTTTACACAGTCAGAATATTGATAGTTGCTAATTAGATGTGGTGTTGGTTTCTGTACAACATACAAGGCATTCTTTCTTGCCATTTCTTCATGTATCTGAAAATAAGATTCTTGCTGACTCCTGTTCTTTTTATTTAGGATATTACTAATTGTACATAATTGGGCATTATATTTTCCCTATATCATGATACCTAAACCAGTCTGTTTTCCTTTCTGTGTCAGCATATCTGTCGTCAAGGAAGAGTCAGTGAGAAAATTTCTTATTATGCCAGTATCACTAAAGCTGATGCATATGCCATGACATTTAAATAATAATTAAATATTTTAAGGGCAACACTGGAAAATGAAAGCATGTATTCCTTGGTACTCTGTGGGTTTTTTGGGAGATGAGATGGGGAATCCTTCTTTAGGCCTTTGGTGATATAAATCAAGTGCAAAATACAGTTTAGAGTTGCCTATCTTTTCTGTCATCTAGTGTAGTAACCCCAACATGTTATTTCTATTCCAGAGAGGCCAAACACAGTCTCCACCACCCCCCAAACCTCCATCTCCCAGCTTTGAATTGGGTTTGTCTAGCTTTCCTCCATTACCTGGGGCTGCTGGCAATTTAAAGACCGAAGACCTATTTGAAAATAGACTGTCCAGTGTGGTAATAGGAACGTCAAAAGAAAGAGTGAGTAGTGGATGTTCATTTTTGTTGAATAAACAAAGATGTGCATACCTCTTCTTTTCAAGGATTTGGTGGCTTATATGTGGAAATAACTTGTGGGTTTACATGGGTTGTAAGAAATGTTGTTAGAAAACAGTTGTTGAATGATGTGCTGCTGCCTTCTTCACTTATATCTCAGAATTTGTTGGGTATTCTCTTTGAAATGGTGTGGAATGTGGGCACCAGTATAATAAGTAGATGTTAATAGCAGAGATTAGTAAATATCCTCTTTGCTGTTCACAGCTGCCTCAGGCTTTTTGATAGACCCAGGTGAAAAGTATGTGATACTTCTTCCCTCCTGTTTGAAAGTAATACTTCTGAGTTGTATATAAAACACTTTAAAGTGACAGAGACAAGCTTCTAAGCACCAAAATAAAAGAGCTGCCTACGTAATCTCAGTAGGCATCATAGCTGGAACAAGAGCTGCTACCAAAACCAGCTGGATCTGAGCGTTGTCTTGTCATATTGCTCAGAAAGATGAAAATACACCAGAATAACTTGGCAACCACTGCTGTATAGATGTAGTGGAGATGCAATTGAAAATTAATGTTCAGTAGCTTTTCATAGATTTCATTCTTAGAACTGTCTCTGCCATGCCATCTGTGAGTGACAGTATGTTCTCCTCCAGCAAGACTCACATAACCCTCTGCACTGTGGAATGCTGTGGGCTATGAAAGTCTGTACTGGCTTTTTTTGATAACTCTAATTTAACTTGTGTTTTTCTAGCTGTACCACAACTGAAGAAGTTAAGTGCTGGGTTAGCAGTGCAAAGCAACGTGGTGAACCACCACAATCTCTTGTGTCTTCTCCTGCAATAGGCTGGGTTTAAAGTGTTTTCTTTAGTGCCCACGTCAGGGATGTGAAGAGGGTATTTGCTGGTAAAGAAAGGGGGAGGCAGCAGGGCAGCCTGTACCCAAGGCAGTGACTGTACAGACAAGCCATCTACTCTGTCTCCTGCAAGTGGTAGGAGGGGCAACTATGCTCCAGGATTGCATTTAGGGGGAATGTGCAGTTCAGAGCCATTTAAGATACTCACACACAAGTAAGCCATTACTGTGTGCCAGTACTACAGATTGTAGGCTGATTGTAACTTTTTGGCCAAGTTGTATTAATTTTGAAGTATTGTACCTCTATTACTTATGTTTTTTGACTATTGTATTTCAGGTTTTAAATATAGTTCCAGCACTTGCTATTAATGCTGCAGCTGAAAACCCCTTGTTCCTCCATTACAAATCTAGTACTTGCACTGTACTTACTGTAAAGAACTTAGACTTCTCTCCTGTAGAGGCAGTCTTCATATCAGTCTGGCACTGAGGCTAAGAAACTATGGTGCACTGTCACATTAAAAAGAACCCTTCAGTTTACCAGTTTCATTTTCCGGTGTACAGGAGTTACTCTGTACCATTGTGTGGAAGAAAGAGATTATGCTCTCCTTCCTTCTCAGCATTTAATTAAAGAATAAGATAACAGCAGCTGGCTCCAAAGAGCGATTGTGTTCTGCTACAAAGGTATTTGAGCTAGCCAGCTCTGGTATCAGAGTCTTGCCAATGTATACAGGCTGCTTTTCACCTTGATCTCAATGTTTTTTCGTGTCACCTGATGTGGTGTTACAAAGCACTGAAATAGTTACACAGTGCTTTCCTTGTTTTATAGATGGGCAAGTCCAATATATGGAAACTGAGGGGACTAAAGGTCTTTAATTGCCAGAAGTTGTTATCCAAGCATCATATCTGTATGCTCTTTGCTTAGTGATGCTCTTCTAGATGTAGCTCTGGGGAATGGCAGGTAGTAATTATCCCACATTTTGTAATGAGGAAATGAAGCACTGTCAGATCAAGGGCTGAATGTTTTGGCAAGGAAAAGCTCTTGCATGCCTGCTTGACTTGAAGCTATTCACACTTAACCATGTACCTACAAGTTCTGATGCACTTGGGCCAAAATGCTCAGCAGCTTGCAATTTCAAGCCTTTGCACACACATTACAGTGAGGAAAAATATAAAAGCTGTTCAGTTATTTCTAAACATCCACCTTTTGCAGTCTTTTACTTTGAATCTTTAGATCTCTTGCAGTAATCTCTGCTGCCTGATTTTAAAACAGTGTCACCAAACACCATTTTCCTTTGTAGCAGTGACCGTAGGAGTCTTAGGGTTGATGCCCTTTTGAATGGTGGCTGGGCTGTGGGAAAAGGAGGGCTATCTTTTTCCTTCTGGGCTTGTGTTCTCCCATTGCTTTCACTTCTGCATACTGTAATCTCTTTGGGTTTTACAGTTTTTAGGATGAGACACATCAGAGGCACCATTTAAAACAGAATGGTTATAAACATGAGATATATGTTTTTCAGGATACAAAGTCTTTTCTTATTTTGTGACAATTTAAATTAATGTGTGCATCTTGAACCTATTTGTTGTTTATCTGCAAGCACAGTATCACTTGATACTAGCAGAATATTTTGAGGGCTATGGAAAAAGCCTCTTTTGCTTGGTAGCAAATCATTATCTTGGTATGATGCAGTATTAGAGCTTTGAAGAAGACAGTCCTTAGTGCACAGCACTAGGAAACTTTTGTCTTCATAGGCCACCTGTGGTTATGTGAACAGGTGCAATTTTGCACCTTTGTCACCAGCAGATGCAAAATTTCCAGATTGAAAGAAATCACTAGTTCCAGTCACTAGTGGTATTCCCCAGGGCTTGGTATTGGGCCCAGTCTGGTTTAATAACCTTATTGGTGATCTGGATGGGGGTATTGAGGGCACCCTCAGTAAGTTCACAGACAACACTAAGTTGGGCAGGAGTGTTGATGCGGGAAGGGAGGGGTCTGCAGGGGAGTCTGGACAGGCTGAATTGATGGGCCAAGGCCAGTTGTGTGAGGTTCAACAAGCCCAAGTGCTGGGTCCTGCACTTGGGTCACAACAACCCCCAGCAGCACCACAGGCTGGGGGAGGAGTGGCTGGAAAGAGTCCCTGCAGGAAAGAACCTGTAGGTGCTGGTCAACAGCAACTGAACATTAGCCAGGTGTGCCCAAGTGGCCAGGAAGGCCAATGGCATCCTGGCTTGGATGCCAGTAGTGTGGCCAACAGAGCCGGGGCAGTGATTGTGCCTCTGTACTCGATACTGCTGAGGCTGCACCTGCACTGTACCTGTGTCCAGTTCTGGGGCACTCAATACAAGAAAGACACTGAGGTGCTGCAGCATGTCCAGAGAGAAGGGCAACAAAGTTGATGAAGGGTCTGGGGCACAAGTTACGAGGAACAGCGAGGGAACTGGGGTTGTTTAGCCTGGAGACAAGGAGGCTCATGGGAGACCTTATCACTTTCTACAACTGCCTCAACAGAGGCTGTTGTCAGGTGGAGGTTGGTCTCTTCTCCCAAGCAGCCAGCAACAGGACGAGAGGAAATGGCCTCAAGCTGTGCTGGGAGATGTTTAGGTTGAAAGTCAGGAGAAATTTTTTTACTGAAAGGGAAGTTGAGCAGTGAAACAAGCTGCCCAGAGAGGTGATGGAGTCACCAGTCCAGGAAGTGTTCAGGAAATGAATTGATGTGGCACTTAGTGCCATGGTCTAGTTGACAAGGTGATGGTTGATCAAAGGTCTTCTCCAACTTTAAAGATTCTAAGTGATTTTTGTCTTCCACATATGTCCCAAAGGGACCTAAGCTTACAATTTCTTTGGAAATAACTACAGTGTGTTATTTATTTGCCTTTCTAAATAAATATAAAGGAAAAAATAACATAGTCTTTACAATATATATATTGGCTCCTTCTATACCTTCCTATAGTCAATTTACCCTTATAAATCGAACTATGAACTGTTTCCTGGTTGTGCTAATTTTCAGGCAAACCATATTAATTGGGTATTTTGATCCTTCTGTGCCTTTTTTCCTCCTTCAGAACATTAATGTGGATGCAAGTACAAACACTATTCCATCAGGAATTCCTCGAGAGCCACTACCAGTTTCTTCTACATTGCCCAGGACCTTTGAAAGGTCTCCTTCGCCACCCCAGCCTACTGAGTAAGCACTTAATTACATGGGTATAATTATTCTGCTCTGAATCACATTTGCATTTTCTTTCATCAGGCAGAACAATGTAAATAGCTATTAAAATCTTAATCAATGAAATAAGTAATATTTTGTTGTACTTTCAGTAAAGGCAATAAAGCTTAATTTCTGAACAATATCATAATAGTGATTCAATCATAACAGTCATTTAGCAGAGGAAAATTTGGTGCTGTGGTTTAGCTTCTGTGAGTACAAGTTAAATGAATACCGTTCTGTGCTGTATTTAGATAGCTTTGAAACAGAGAGAGTAAACCCACAGCCCTGTGGGCAGTGCTGATGTCCATACCATAAAGAAAGTTTGTTGGCGACACTTTATTTGGAACCTGCACATCAAATAACTGAGTAACTAAATGCTGTCAGAGCATCACAAATTACTAGTAGTCATATTGCACAGGAATATATTTTTCTATTTTTGATAGCACTTTTGAATGCAATGCTAATTATAATCTGCTAGGCGAATTACGTCTCTTAACTATTTATAGTCATACTCAAACTTTTTAGACCTATTATTAAACCATTCCTCTATCCTGAAGTTTCACTTTTCATGAGCCTTGCTTCCTGCTGGATGCTTACAGGGACTCCAAAGTTGTGGATAAACAGCAGAGAGAGACACAGAGTACAGAAAGACTTTCTTCTTCCACACTGAGTACTGCATGTAAATCAGTACAAGTCAATGGGGCTGCCATAGTAAGTGACCTTATTACTTCACTTTTTCCAGTTTGCATTTAACAGAATATTTATTGCTACCCAGTGTTGCTTAATCATGTGAGCCCAGCATACTAGAATTTGTCCAGCAGCTTTAAATTTGCTTATTGGTGGCTTCATGATTACTTACATGATGGAATTATGCAATTAACAGTGGAAAAGATGATTCCTTATCTGAATTCTTTTCTTGGTAGTATCCTTGAGGTAGAAGTATTAATACATATGTTGATATTGAAACCAGAGTATTCATCATGTTTCAGCTGGTTTAGAGTTTGAAAGGGAAGTATTTTGCCCTATGCCAGTACCCCATTTTTCTGGCATATTGTTTTACATTTTATGTTTTCTTCAGCTTTGTTGTCTATAGAGCTCCTGTGAACTTCACACTCAAGCCCTCATCTGCATATTTTAGTACAGCAGTCTTTTGAAGCAAGGACTTAACCATTTTTTGTTCATAGAAGTATTTCTTCCCTGGATGCTTTGTTTAACTCTGTCCTGTTTGCTCCCAATTTCCCAGGAACTGCGAAAACCTAGTTATGCGGAAATTTGCCAGAGAACAACTAAGGATCCTCCTACATTGCAACCCCAGAAAGAACAGAAGCCAAACACTGTAGCATGTGGGAAAGAAGAAAGAAAGCCCACAGAAACAATAGAGAAAAACAGAGAACCTCCTCCTGCAAAGTCACATCCTGGACAACCCAAAGACCAGAGGAGACAGTCAGGACGCAGATCATCCCCTCCAGCCACTGGCAAACGCTTAAATAAAGAACAGAGTACCCCTCCAAAATCTCCTCAGTGAAAATAACGCCTGGGAGGGATTTGAGAAGAGGTCTGCTTCCCACAAATTAAACCCATGTTCCCACTAAGATACCTGAGAATGAGTTGCTGGTTAGGAGCTTGCAGTGATACAAGGCATGTGACAATGCCTGCAAGTTATTTTTCTGTGAAATACTTTTTCCCCTCTTGAACAAACATTCTATTTTTCTGGGTATTTCTGGATAGTTGTTCTAAACCTTACATTTAGACTGGTGCTTAATTGGAGGTGAAGCTTAGTGTGATTTTTTTTTTCCAAGGTGTAAAATATTTGTCTTTAAAAAAACCAACTTTTTATTAAGCCTCTCTGTGGCTGTGTGAGTGCAAGCTCTGTATAGTGAGTTTTTTCTAAACTGTTAAGCAGAAACGTGCTGCTGCAATATTTTTAATAAACTGGTCTGCAAGTACATATCTAAAGTGTCCAAAAGACTGATAACGGCAGCTAGTGTGTAGAGTGCAAGGAAGTAGTATATTTTACAAATTAGTATGTGACCTTGAAGATTTTTTTTTATTGGGCTGCTGTACTAAGTGTCAGCAAATGAACTTGCACTTTTAGGTTAAATGAGTAGCTGTTTCTAGCATTTTTAAAAACTTAATCTTTTTTTGATGTTTTGCACACACAAAAAGAATTCTACAGGGCACCATAGTAGTCTTTCTGAAATATTTCCTTTTTTGACTTACTGCAAGCAAGTAACCATCTTCTCACTCCAGAATAAAACTGATGTTATAATTTGCAAATACAAAGCACATTGTGAATAGAAAGAATCAAGTCTGTGAGCTTCTATGGTGGTGAAGCCTGTTAGTGGATGTTATCAGGAGAAAGCAGAGTAGCCTTCTTGTGATAACCTTAGCTTCCCTGTGCTTGTAAGGGAGTTAACTGAGTCAGCGCTGTATATTCTGGTTACCCCTGTGCTCTGTGTAGACTTTTTTTTAAATCTCTGCCCCAAGTGCTCTTTGAAAGAGTTCATATCTTAGTCAGCCTTGTGTTGACATCTTCCTGTAACTACAAGCATTGGCATACAGATTTAAATTTTTCGAGCCGTGAGATAATGGTGTTTGTTTTGTGTGGTGGAGGAAGAGATCCCTGATATTTACCTCTGGGATGAGGTTTCTCACACTTATTTACTTTAGAAGTGATGCGCTTTCTGAAGGACAAGGATGCACTAAATTAGCAAGTTCCTAATAAAGTTGAATATAAATTATTTTTGTTTTAAAATGCCTAAAGCTTTTCTTTAAGTGTTTAAACTGCAGGAAGTTCAGACAAAACTCATTCCTGCTGACTATGACAGTACAGTTTATTCCACAAAAATGTTTATTTAAACAACTGATTTTTTTAAAGAATTATTTCCATCCAATATTTAAAGACTTGAATTTTATTTAAACTTGAAAATGACTTTGCCTTAACTTTTGTACAAGACAGCTTAGAGTTAATGAGGTCTGACCCTGTGGAGGGTTAGCATGAATGGAATACAGAATTACTCAGTTACAGTATGTATCTATTGTCACTGGTCTTACTGGGTAAACATACTGTAGTACAGGAACTAGCAGCAGTTTTTGTAATATACCTTAAAGATCTTAAACAGTTGATCTTTTTCAGATTGTTGAAAAACCTGTAAATGCAAATAGTCAATACTGTATTAAATATGTGCACTTGGAAGTGTGTGCTTTGCTTGTACAGTTGTAAATAATCAGAACATATAAAAAGGTACCCTAAAGAAAAAAATCTGATAAAAATTATTGATATTATAAATGTTGCTGTTGAGCTGGATGTAGATAAACTAAATGTTGTGGTTTGAATATTACTTTAATTTGTTGTTTTTTCTTTTTCTTATTTTATTCTGGTGTGTTGAACTGACTCTGCCTCTTCACTGCAAAAGGGAAATGGAACGAAAGTCTTATTTGAAAGCCCTCAAATGTTTTCCTAAAGTCCCTTTAAAACCAAACAATTTAACCAATTCAAAAGTGTTCTGCAATGTAAATAATGAATTTCAGCAGTCAAACTGTAATTTTTAAGTCATTAATAAAAATCAAGTCTAATTGGGGAAAAACTTGACTGCTGCAAAAATATACACTGAAGCTTACTTGTCTGCTTTCAAGAGTATCAGTGCATGGTTCATAGAACTGTAAAGTAACTATAGAAGTTGACTCCTGATAAATTTCCTGTTGCAAGCATCAATTGGTAACTAGTTGACATTGTAAATCCAGCCTGTTGTATGCTGCAGAATTGGTCAGAATAGGGCGTGCGGAGTCTGTTGATTTTTCTTGTTTAAAAAGCGCACTTTGTGAATGCTGTGGGAGGAGATAGGACCCCGACACCATCACCAAAACTGCTCAACTACTTCTGTCATTGGATTTTTTTATCCCCTTCTCCTTTCCCCAGCAGCAGTGAAAGCGGTAGCTAGATTTGTGTATGGTTAAGGCCAGCTGTATGATTCATTTTATTTGTCTGCTGCAAGTGAAAGGCTTTACCAGCTGCAAACAGTGGCAAGTGGTCCCTTCCAGTGGCTGTGAGCAGCTCGTCCTGGTGCTCAGCTGGTACCTGAGGTGATCTGTTGAGACCAGCAGGATGTGTTGTGCTGTTCTAATGTATTCTGCTGCCATTCGTGATAGGTCAATACACTGTAATTACTGCTTACCCAGCAACAGTCTGTTGCATCTAAAGTTTAAACCTTCCTCTGATGTGGTTTTACAGCTTTTTTAAAAAAAAAGTGACACGCCAAATCGCTGTGTAGTATTCAATACAGCTTCTCCTTACTGTATTTTACTTTGAGATTTTTCCCCCCCCAGTCAGTGATAAAATGGAGTTTTCAGAGTAGAGTTGTGAAGTTGCATGCAGACTGTTGCTATGATACAGAGAGGGATTAAAAACATAGCATTTAAAATTAAAAACCTCCCAAAAGCAGTAGCTGAGCTTAAAGGTTCAGGGATACAGTAATTAAAATTGGCATTTCACCCTGTTAGAACTGTGTGGTGATGCTTTTCAGTTTGAAAACAAGTCAAAATGGGGTCTGAGATTCTTCCAGGAATTTAAAAAAAATGAAGGTTGCTTTCAAAACTGAATGTAGTTTCAAACCAGTCCCCCACCATGGCACTGTCACTTAGAAATGTGTGAGCAGTGGCAAATTTTTTACATTCCTGCGTTATCCTTCAAAGCCTTGAGCCGTTGGCATGGAAAGGCCCTTGTTGGAGCGTGGTGCAGTGTATCAGGAGCAACAGCTGACTGTAATGGTGCACACCTATCTCTGTATCTCCTTCAGCTACAGGTAGGGGTTTCTGTGCTTTGTAACCTATTACACTAATAGCAGCAGACAATCCAGGATTTCTAAGGAGACCTAACAGCTGCCAATTCATGAAATAGAAGTGTAATATGGGAGCCTTTTTGAGGGTTTTTGTTTTTGTTCTTCTTCCATTAAGACTGGAATCAAGCTTACATGTAAACTATCAGTAATTTAAGTTTCCTTTTGTGTCATAAAATGTAAAACTGTCTAATTTGAAGAAAAATATGTAGGTTATGAAAAATAAAGATTTAGGCACTGTTGAATTCCTGATTTTTTTAATTAAACATTTCTTCAGCAGTATTTTTCATTACCTTTTGTCTTTTGCTCCCATTTTTGGAAATTGTATATTTCTAATTTTGGGAAAAAAATTCTTTGCTCTCCTGTTCAACACAGCTCTTGTAACTATCACCTAAGGCTCTGTATCAGCAGCAAGAACCCCTATGACAGATCTCTGAAGGCTGCAGTGTCTTTCTCTGTTAGGTAACTATGACTGTTAAACTTTTCTAAAGCAAACACAAAAGCTGATGTGTTATTTACTGGAGGCTCTATTCATTACTGGTTTCATCAATTTATTAGATAAGGTATTGACTTGGTCTTAAATATGGATTTTAACATTTGGGTTGGTGCTTTGGTTGCATGGTGCTTGAATCTGGAGATGTCCTGGGATTATTTTTGGCTTTAGCTGGTTTTAGAAGTTATTCTGGTCTTGCATCTAGGAAAGAAGAGCTTCTGGGCTATCCTCTGTCTGCGTAAAAGAGTATTTTGGAAATGCTTCAAACACCACCCCACCACCCCCTTTTTTTGTTGAGGTTTTTCTCTTACACAGCTGTATCTGACCAGTTACAACAGTGGATGTAAGCATGAAAGTAGGCTGATTGTTGTAAGCTCCTGGACAGGTTAGACTGTTACTGCTCCTATTTCCACACTCCTGTCTGCTCACCAGAGTAGGCCAACACAGCAATACTAGCCTACACTGGGCACTGTGAGCATCTCCAGGCTGGAAAATTCACTTAACCACTGGGCTCTGGTGGTGACCTGGGCTACAACTAGTTGAAGGCAACCAGTTTTCACTTGAGCCTGCAGGATCCTATTCTGACCTTTGGACAAAGTTTTCTACCACTTAATGTGTAAAAATGCACAGAAATTTGTCAGCAATGTAGCCTTAATTCTAGTGTGGCTCTGGAGGACCTAGCTCCAACAGAAATTGGGGATCTATTTGTTTGCACAACAAAACTGAGCAGTGTCCCCTTTGTGCTGGTTTTCCTCAATAAAAAGTGATGTTCAATGATGGCTGCAGCAATGTTCATGCTGAACACGTTTTTGTGTCCTCTTGGGCATGATGAGAAAGAGTGAATGTAGAAAATTATGTGTAATTTGAGCATCCAAAGGTTGTTTCTTATTGTCACAGAAACTGTGATTCATTATGGTTTCATCCTAAGGCTTCTTTAGAAAATAAGATTTCATGAAGTTTTAAGTTTTCTAATATGCTTTTACTTCACAAGCCTTTAAGTTAAAACCACCTGTTCCAGTGTAGCTGAGCTTTTATGACTGCAACCATTTAAGTCAGGGAAGTGATTGAATTTCAGATTTTGCTGGTATGTGGATAAAAGCAACATTATGCAGTTCATCTCTGCTTTTGAGAGAATAAGTTCTGTAACAGCCTGGTGCCATCTGCTTACGGTAGCTCGGTTACTGCAGCCTCCACTCATCATGGATATACATCTTGGCAGATACTTCAGTGCCCAACATAAATTGATCAGGTAGAAATTTAACTCCTGTGGAAGTGGTACATGGATTACAGTTCCTGAGCTGTTGTGCTAAATAAGCACAGAAATGCTGTGAAATTGCTGGCTGGCCTCAGCTGTGCCATCCATCCTGCCTGTGTGCTCCCTCACATCTGCTGGCTGGCTGGTCTGAAAGGTACCCAAGAAAGAGGAGGGTTTGGAATAGGTCAGAAGCTGTTGTTGTACCAGCAGTAGAGTGGAGGAAGGAACAGGAGTACAGCTGATGCCCAGAGATGACTGCAAGGTGATGGTCCTGGCAGGAACACTGTGCTACAATCAGGCAAACTGACTGTTGGTAAAATTGGCTTTAATGTAGCGTTGCTCCTTCCAGTGTATGTGGCTCCAGTCATGAAGCTTGGTCATTTTTGAGCCTTTTTCTCACAATGGAGAGGAGAAAGGGTCCAATTTGTGCTTTAGTGGTTTTGGTTATTATATACAGGCTGTGCTAAACCTTAAATCTCTCTCATGATAGACTATTAAAGATCTTTATGCATGTTGTGACAACTGGTTTGGGAACAGTTCACTGTTTTGGAAAAGGAAGGACAAAAGGGATATAGGCTGGGGGACGGGAGTCAAAGATAAAATCACTCTCTAATTTCTCTTAATTCCCATCAACTTGAAGAGCAAATTGTTCTGTGTGCTTGTATTACGCATGTAGGGTGCAGAAGCCATCGTGCAGCCTGATGGCTTCACATCCCATTTGCTGGAGGCAGATGGCATCTGCGGAGCAGTAAATCTACTGTGGCTAAAGATGCTCTGAGGAAGGAGGGATAAATGTAAGGATTTAGAGCTGAAAAACATGGCAAAGCTGGACAGCTCTAATAAGTGTACATGGGTGGAATTAGTGATACAACAAAATGTGTGTAATGTCTTCCAAAACAAAGTCACATGCACCCTCTCCGTGCAGCTTGAGTTGTCAGCCCAGGAAGGAGTGAGTGAGATTTAGCAGGTCCAGCCTGCCACCTCCAAGGCGGGGGTGTTTTCCAGGAACCCATGGTTCATGGGTCATGGCTCACACCAGAAACCTTCATCACTTTTGCTCTTTTGTCTCTGACTCCAATGTACGTAGCTCGGGTTTAGCAGGCATCAGCATGGAACAGAGACAGCTCTGCACAGCAGGGGCTCACAGCCTGCACAAGCCAGCCCTGTGAGGGGTGGGAGGCAGCTGGGGCCTCTTCAGCAGGAGGGCAGCAGGATGCACTTCTTGATGGGAACAAAGGTGGGCAGTTAAATAAACCTGGGGGCAGGGGAGGCAGCCTTTTTCCTAAATGGAACTTCTTGGGATCTGTGGTGTCTGTGGCTGGCCTGACCTACACAGCCTCTTACTCAAGGATCTTGTTCACCTTTAGAAATGGGATATGTAACATTTGTAGTCATTTTCCCTCTCCTGGTATAGTCTCCTTTTCATCTCTAATGATTCAGTGCTCTCTATTCTTGGGAGCTGCATCGCTTGTGGTAGGTGGCAGATCCCTGCTAAGAATTGCACCTGTTTTCAGAATACAGTAGACTCAACATTTTGAAGCATTTCAGTTTGCTGGAGTTTTATGTTTTGTCCCACTCATTAAAGCCAATTTGGTACTTTGAGGAGGATTATCTAGGTATGTGTCCAAAACTATAATGTATACAATAAATTCAAAAAAGTATGCTCTGTCTTTGAATATTTATAGTTGTTGCTGAGTTTATGGTGTTTGATATTTTCTTCATTTTGACATTTGCCAGAGTCTGTGTCCTTCCTGCACACTGGCAATGTGTCCATTTCCTCTGGGATGACTCATGATGGTGCTGAAGGAGGATTCCTGCCTTGAGGCTGGGCAAATAAGTGCTGGCAAACCTGTTGATTCAGACAGTGGACACTGAAGTGACAGAATTGCTAGAGTGATAATCTCAGTGGATTTTACTGCTTGAACTGCCAAACAAATGGTTCCTTGGTAGCAAAATCTGTTTCAGATAAACCTTTGTATTTTACTTTTCATTTGAAGTAGTGATTCCCATGGAGACAGAAGCTCAGCCATGCTGGCTGCCATCCTGAGTGCTGATCCATGCCTTCATCACAGCTAGGAAATCTGAAGGCAGCCACACTGGTTGGACACATGGAAGTTATGTGCCAGGTCTAATGTACACTGAGCTTGAAAATTTATAAAAAAGGCAAGATGTGCTCTGTGGAACTCTTTTTTAGGTCTGACATGGAAAAGGGGATGTAGGTACCACAAGTGGCTCTGGAATGGGAAGGCCGGGAAGTACTGCAGAGCTGGACTTGGTAACACACCCCATGCAGGCAGCACACCTCATGCTTCACTCTTCAGCCTCAGCAGGTGCTGCTGTCTCGGTGGTTCTGACAGCCCAGGATGCAGCAGACATCAGCATTGATTTGGTGGGAGAAGTCACTACTTTATTTCTGTATCAATTTATGCAGAAGTGCCTGAAATCAGGTGTACAATCCCCTTTTTCTGTAACTTCAAGCTGTAATTTCTATTGAGGGTTGCTCTTTAACTGTAAGGGGGTGAGTTGCTGGTTATCTACTGTATTGCTGACCATGGTTTATCAAAGATTGGTTTTGTTGGATGCCGTAGACTTGGTGACCTCAACAAGGCTGGAGAAATGGGCCAACAGAAATCTTACAAAATCCAACAAAGGGAAATGCCAAATCCTGCACCTCCTGCAACCCTGCATACAATCTGGGGTGGTGGAAAACAGCTGGAAACAGCTTTGTAGAAAAGGATCTGGGGGCACTGGGTGGACAACAAGTTGGACATGAGAGAGCAGTGTGCCCTTGGAGTGCAGGAGTCCAGTGGCATCCTGGGCAGCACTCAGAGCATTGCCAGGGGACAGTGATCCTTCTCCTCTGCTCACCACTGGTGAGGCCACACCTAGGCTGCTGGGTCCAGCATTGGGTTCTCCTGTCCAAAAATATCATGGACACATTGGAGTGAGTGCAGTAAAGGGCTGTGAAGATGATTAAGGCATTTTGAGCATCTGTCACACAAGGAGAGTGTGAGAGCTGGGACTGCTCATCCTGGAGAAGAGACAGCTCAGGGAGATCTCGTCCTTGTGTACAAATATCTGATGGGGGGAAGAAAGATGATGGAGACATTCTTCCCAGTGGTGCTCAGTGATAGGACAAGAGACTGTGCATGAACTGGAACTGGGAATTCTGTTCAGGCAGAAGAAACCCCTTTGGTATTTCTAAGGATAACTGAGCACTGGTGCAGGATGCCTAGAGAGGTTGTCTCCATTTGTGGAGTTATTTATTTTCACCAGAGACAGCCTCACCTGATCCACAGCCACCTTCAGGTGTTTGGCAGCATTTCCAGGGGCATCTAAATGTTTTCTGACTTGATTCCATTTCTCTGAGAACTGGTGATTTAAAAATATCTGTGCACCAGGAAGAGAACAGCAGGCTGAGCCAGGTGGGTACTTCTCACGCTCCATGGAGCCTTGGGCACGATGACTGCAAGGTATTTCCCCATTCAGATGTAAAAAATGTTGTTGGTCTCCTCTACTTCTTACAGTTGTCCTCCCATCCCTTGCCCACAGCTGCCAAGACAGACTGAGCTCAGCATGGTAAAAACTCCCAAGCAAATGACACTAGATTTGACTTCTAAGCTTTAAGTGGAGGTTTTGTTTGACTGTTGTCTGCTAATACAGCACAAAAGAGCAAGGGATGTGTATATAATACACAGAAATCAAGTTACAGATTACTAGGCAGTGGCTGGGACTCAGCTTAGAGATGTAGGTAAACTGAATTGTCTGCTTGGTCCATGGAGATTGGATCAATAGGCAATGGAGTCTGGAGGGCTGTTCATCTGCATCTTCATCAGCTGAATTTTGATTCTGTCTTCTGTGTTTGAGTAGCTCTTCAGCTCTGTTGAATATGAAGGCACACATTTACACAGCTTGTATAGACACCTGTAGCTCAAAGGCTTGATCTGTGAACTCCACTCCATATGTGCAAATGGCCAAGTGATGCAATATTTAGTAATACAAAAACATGTAGCAGGTTTTTAACAACCTGAATGACTCTTGGTTAGGAAGTGGCTGCAACTCATAGAATGGTCTTCTAATTGCTATCGAATGTTTTCCCATTTAGCAGAAGCTATAGAAACAGCAATTCTCATCTGCAGGGTCTCACCAGGTACATGGTGCAGTAATGCCAAAGAAGTGGGTTCAGTTCCCCCATGGGCATTTCACTGAGAGCTGGACTTGATGATCCTTGTGGGTCCCTTCCAACTCAGAATATTCTGATTCTGAGGTCTTCGGTTCAGTATCTTGCTCTAAGGAGGCTCAGAGCTTGTTTCCTAGGGCATGATCCATGTGGGCTTTGAAAGCCTCCAAGGATGGAGACTGCACAACCTCTCTGGGCAATCTGCTCTGATGTTTGAGTGCCCTTTTGGGGAAGGGCTTTTTCCTTAAACCCTTGTGCCTTTTTCCTTAAACCCTCTTGTTCTCCCTCTGCCCTGCAATACAGATCCCAGCTCTGTTTCCTACATAGCTCCATTGGTATGGGGGGGCTGCAGGTAAGTTTCCCCAAAGTAATCCCACCTCAGTGCTGACCAGCACCAGCTCCCTCAGCCTCCCTTCCCAGGGAAAGTGCTCCAGCCCCAGCCACCTTGGTGATCTCCTCTGGACTGGATCCAGTTTGCTGATTTTATTGGCCCAAAACTGGAACCAGTACTTGAGCTGCAGTCTGCCTTCCAGAGCTTTTCCACACAAAAAAGAATTACTCTAGTTGTCTTTTGCCTTTGCATAACTGGAGACTTGAAAAATTTCAGAATTCCATTTCTCTTAAGAGGTTGTACAGTACTTGACAAAGTCAAAGCTAGACTAAGAGGCTGCTTATAACCCTGATCACTGCTCCTCCGAGTTGATGAGTACTTGTTGTTTGGGTTTTTCTAGTGCCAGTGGCTGCTATTATGAGGCAGTAAATTTTTGAAAGTATGGATTGCTCAGTATAATAGGGAATGAAGTCTAGAAAGGCCTTCAGAAAATGAATCTGTTGCCTTCCTTTTGTTCACTTAATGCCAGAGAGATTATTTGTTGTGTTCATTTTGTTTCCACAATGGAAAATACCTTCCCAAGCAGTCTAGTCCAGTGTTGTCCTGACCTTACCCTGTTTCCAGGCTCCTCCCTTGTCCAACTTCAGCCAACCATCCTGGCCCTTCTCCCTGCTCCTCTAGGGCATGGGGAGGGAGTCTGAGCTATGAGTGAGCAGAGGTAAAGGAAGGGACAGTCAGGGAAAAGCTGAATAAAGCTACAGTTCCTCATAATTAGGAGGGTGAGGAGGAGTTTGGTGCTCTGTACAGCCCCATGTGCCAGCAAGGCCATGGCCAGCCATGGAGGGAGGCTGCACACTCTGGCTGCTTGCCCTGGCCCCACCAGCCCAGCCCTGCTGGCACCAATATGGTGCATTTATTTGGAATGTCTCTCCCAGACAGCGCTGGCTCAAGTGAAATACTTTGCTGGCATTCAAGTAAGAGGATCATTCCCTGTTGGAATTTTACAATCCACTTCATAAAAAATTGTGTCGTAGTTCTGGTTTGCATTGCAGCTGCTTCTCTTCTGGTCAAAAAGAAGCAGAGAACTTGTGCAACATGATTTATGGTGTTGCCAGTGTTTTGGCACTTATTTCAGCTGTATGAGTTACAAAAACCAAAGATCACGTCTCTGCAACCTGAAGAGTGACTCTTGGCCAAAGCTGTATCGTAGTAAACTAATGCTCTGAACGCCTTTTGGACTGAAAGGCAGGCAGGTGTTCAGCCATTCCCAGGAGGGCAGGGCTCCATCACATGCAGCAGTGACTTGTGAAGACAAACCCCATTACTCTAAACTTTTCCCCCTTCCTTCTTTTTCTCCTACATTTTATATACAGAGCATGATGTCACTTGATCTGGCAGATCCCTTTGGTCACTTGGGGTCACCTGTCCCAGCTCTGTCTCCTTCCACCCTCCCTGGCAGCCCCAGACTCGTGGCCACTGTGGCTGAATGAAAAGCAGAGAATGCCCTGGCTCTGTGTGAGCCCTGCTCAGCAGTAACACAAACATTTCTATGTTATCAACCCATGTTCAGCACAAATCCAAAACGCAGCCCTATATTAGCAACTGTGAGGAAAATTAACTCCACCCCAGCTGAAACCAGCACACCATTCTAAACTTGTCTGAAGTGGGCATCTGATGGCTCAGTTTATCTGAACTTTGTCAGCTGAATGTGGCTCAGCTGCTCTGTTCAAAGTAGATCATCTGGATGTATCTGCTGTTCGGTGCTCCCTGCACTGGTCTAGGGCTGTACTAAAGTGGGCTGAGCTACCTTGGTCACAGCATCATGGAATGGATTGGGCTTGGGAGGGACCTTAAAGACCACCTTGTTCCAAACCCCTGCCATGGGCAGAAACACATTTCACCAGCCCAGGCTGCCCAAAGCCCCATCCAGCCTGGCCTTGAACACTGCCAGGGATGGAGCAGTCACAACTTCTCTGGGCAACCTGTGCCAGTAGCTCATTATCCTCACAGTAAATGTGTGCTCCAGTAACTCATTGCCCTCACATTACCCTTCCTAATATCTAGCCTAGATCTGCCATCTTCCAGTTTAAGACTGTTACCCTTATCCTATCCCTACACTCCCCGATGAAGAGTCCCTCCCCATCTTTCCTGTAGACCCCCTTTAGGTACTGAAAGGTGCTCTAAGGTCTCCCTGGAGGCTTCTCTTCTCCAGGCTGAACACCCCCAGCTCTTTCAGCCTGCCTGCACACAGGATGTCATGTGGATCAGTGTCAAATGCTCTGCACAAGCCCAAGCAGATGACATCAGTTGCTGTTCCATTATCCACCAGTGCTGAGGTGGGTACCCACCAACTCCATCTTAGAGACAATCACATTTTTCAGGCACAATTTGTGCTCAGTAAAGCCCTGTTGACTTACCAGACACCTTATTATTTTCAATGTGCCTTAGCATATTTTCCAGAAGAATCTGCTCCATGATCTTGCCAGGTGCCAAGGTGAGATTGACTGGCATGTAGTTTCTCAGTCTTCCTTTTTTTCATTTTTAAAAATGGGGTTATGTTTCCCCTTTTCTGCTCAGCTGGAACTTCCCCAGACTGCCACGACTTCTCCAGCATGATGGAGAGTGGCTTAACCACTTTATCCAACAGTTCCCTTGGGTCCTGCATCATCAGGTCTAGTGGACTTGTGCACCTTCAGGAGCCTCCTGGATTGCTTATGCCCTGCTGTGTTGTCCCTCCAGCAGGTACTGGGGTGGCTGAAGTCCCCCATGAGGAGCAGGGCTGCTCCTGTCTGTCTGTAGAGGGCCTCATTTGCTTGGTCTTGCTGCTGGAGCAGCCTGTAGCAAACCCCCCTATAATGTCACCTGTCCCTGCCTTCCCTTTAACTTGACCCATGAGCTCTCCTCCATTCGAAGGCAAAGCTCCAGGCACTCCAACACTGACACAGAGGGCAACACCCCCTCCTCATATCCCCCACCTGTCCTTCCTAAAGAGCCTCTATCCTTCTATTCAAGCTCCAGTCGTAGGAACCATCCCCCCATGCCTCCATGGTGCCGATAACATCCCAGCCTTGCTGGCCCGTGCACATCTCTAACTTGTGATAAGCTCATATTTGACAGAGAGCACTCATGGGGCTGATTACAGAACGTTGAGAGTCTCAACCCCGGGGTCTGGAGAGAAAGCAGTGTCCATTCAGGGGAGTGTCTCTCAAAAGAATTAGTCACCAATGTTGCTAAATTAACTAGGTGTCTCTCAACCCTCAACCTGCACTTAAATCCATTGTTGGATTTGCCATAGATAGTAGATTGCCATGCTATTTAGAGTATATTGATTCTTAAAATTACTAAAATGTGGCATTAAATACGGAATTATCAGTATCAATTCTCTTTGACCATGAGTAGTGTGGTTTTTACCGAGCAAGAAATCTGCAGATAAAGGTTTGTAAGACCTGCTTTATATTTTACAGCATTTAAGAGATTGTCCAATTTCACAGATATTCTTGGACAGCAATTTCCTGGCAGCCTGGCACACCATCCTTCTCCCACTGTCTTGCAGTGGGGAGCTCTACATGCTGTTCTTGCTGTTGCTGTCCCTGGGTGGCCCAAGTGAACCACCCACATGGTGTCAGCTCCACACAGGAAGATGCCAAAGCCCTTTGTGAAACAGTCCACAAAATGACTTTTTGTCTCACGGAGGTGCCTGCAGTGTTTTCTCATGTGTAGATCCCTAAATGAGCACCATGTATCACTCTGTCTTTTGCTAGAGGCTTAGCCTGTGCTGGGGAAGCTTAAGTGATGTTTTAAAAACAAAGCACCAATTTCTTGATTGCTTTTACAAAAACAAAGAAAATAAATACTTTCGTGCACATTTTTAATGACTTTGCATCTATTGGCTTCTCCTGTCCTTTATTCAGGCAGGTAACAGGCAGATAAAATCACTCCCTCCAACCCCCCCTGAGGCTCTGGGGTAAAGGTTAGACCTGTGCTGCTGGGCTGCAGCTTTGGACACCTTCTTACACCAAGGAGGGAATTCCCAGAACTCTCCAGGCTGGTGTTATTGTTGGTGATCAGGGCTAGAATAAGTTTTTGAGAAGACTTGCTGGGAGATCTGCCTTGAGCCAGTCAGAGCAAGCTTATTGATAGAGTTGAGTAAGAGTCTACTGGTTATGGCTGTGGGAAGAGGAGGCTTCTGTCCTCCCTGTTCCTGGAAGGTGCCATAAAAACAGAGACTTGTAGGACACCACACAGAGCTAGGATTGGGCAAACTCCCCTCTGGTGTTGTGTACCCCTTGGCTGGGAATAAAGCATAGCAGGCTTCCATCTAGGTTGGGGTTTTTTAGGTTATTCAGCCTCCTGGGGAATGGTGGTGATGTTTGCAGGTTGGGTGAAATGTCAGCTTTTTGGTGGCAGGGAGAAAGCTGGGTCTGTGCTTATGGAGGCAGAGCTACCCAGGATAGAGTGTCTTTGGGGTAACCTGAGTCCGGGGCTGGATGGCCAGGTGGAATCTCTTCCTGCTCCTATGGCTTCTCCCAGCTGTGGGCTGGTGTCAGCAGGAGGTTCCCATCACACAGCTTTGGATTTATTCCAGGAATGAATTTCAGCACAGCACAGTCCTGGGTATTGTAGCTCTCCCTTAGGAGACAGGTGTCGATATTCACTGAAACAAAACATTTAGGAATGTCAACATATTTTATGGGCTGGAATTATTTTCTAATTAAACTGTGCAAACTTAAAATGCTATGTTCGTGTGTGCTTGTGCTGAATAACTGCTGTTCTCAGAGGACTGCAGTCTTCCCAAATCTGGTCATTAAGATTTTCAAACCTTAGCTGTCCTCTCCCTGTGTAGTTACATATTTTCATAGTACAAAAAAAAAAATTTAATTAGCGTCACTCAAGAAAAGAAAAAGGCAGGAAGGATGGGTCTGCTCTGGTTAGGGATAGAGCATGGAGCGATGGAGGACTTGCTGTGGGAACTGCTGCCTGCTTGTCTATGGCATTTATTATGCCACAGATAAAGATCATGCTGGTTCTTTCTGGCCTTCAGTCCACAAATCTCTGCAGAAACTCCCCTGCCCCACTCTCTCTCAGGCAGATGGTGAGGCAGATGAAGAGTAGAGAGGCACCACTTCAGCAGGCGCCTTGTCGGTGCCAGAAATTTTAAAAAGTGAGTTGGGGGAAGGAAAATGTGCAACAGCATGGGCTGAAATTTCCTGGTGAGCAGTTCTGTGCTGGAAGGACACGCAGGATGGGGGCTGGAGGGGAGCGGGGACCGAGGGTCAGTGAATTGACTCTAACTGGAGGAAAAAGCGGAAAGGAGGGAAAAGTGCAACCCCTAGGGGCAAAGGGCTGGGATGGTCTTTTCCATCTTGAGCACGTTGTTTGTCTCTCACTGGCATAGGGAATGGGGAGTTTGCACTGCTTCCCTGTGTTAGATGAGGGTAAAAACATCCCTTGAGAATCCCTGTAAACACGACGGTGCAAAGGACACAAACATCTCAGACAAGTGCGAATTTTGACATATCAGGTGAGAAAATGAAAATGACAGAGAGGGCATCTGAGAAGAGGGTTGGTAGCTGGGATCCCAGTGATTTTAGCAATGTCTAACTGAAAAGAAAGGATACTGACAGGTCAGGGAAGAATCAAGGGTATGGGGTGTGGATTATCAGCTGAGACAGAGGAAAGCCCTCTGTAAGTGCTGTAGATCTGGTTTTCCCACGGATTTGGGAGGCTGGTGACACACAGCTGGTCCTCAAGGTCTGTGCAGCAGGAGAGGTGGTGTCTTGCCCAAGACACCTTCAGCACTTTAAACCCAAGTCCATTAATAAATACCACAACACTCTATTCTGCTGTTTATTGGTGGGAGGGGAGAAGTGACCTTTTTGTGTTCTTTCCCTTTCTCTGGGAGCCTGATGGGCTGTGATAACCCACTTAGTGGGTGCGTGGGTGGGGGGTGATGGCGTCAGAGTGACGAGAGGGAAGCAGTTCATTCCATATCCTCAGTGCTACGACACTCTAAAAATAAACACGTCTCACGTCGGGAGTCTCTGGCTCCCCTCGGCTGCTCCTCTCCCTGGCGTGTCTGTCAGTGCTGCTCTGCAGCAGCTGATGCCCTGCGCTGCCTCTGAAGCCTCTGAGTCACCAGGGACCAGGCTGTGGGGTGGTTTTGCATGGCAGGGAGCACAGAGGAGCTGTGGAGCAGCCATCAGGCCCCACTGATGGAATTTCAGGCCCGGTGCACCCGCAGCAAACAGCTCCTCTGGGTGCCAAACTGTGAAGCAGAGATTTGGCCTCATCCCAAATCTACACCAGCGGCAATGAATGGCAGAGTGGGTTTAATTCAACGCTCCTGGCACAGGTTGGCAGAACTGTGCTGGGGGAAGGGAGCATCCTTGCAGAGCAGGGGCAGGCAGGCAGCCTAGCTGGCTCAGGTAGGAGGAGGTCACAGGCAGGGCCTGACCAAGGATGGCACCAGAGGTGATGGAAGCAGTGGAAGAGGGGCTCTATCTCCACAGGTCAGGTCAGGACCCTGCAGTACTCACCATTCCTGCTGTGAGCAAACACAGGCTGTGGCAGCCTGGTCCTGTGGTGCAGCTCAGGCTGGCAGTGCACTCAAACACCACACCATGAGCTGTAGCAGCAGAGGGCATGGTGTGGGGCTTGGGCACGTCTGGCATGCTCAGCTTGGGACAGGAAGGCTTGTCTGGAGAAGCAGCACTTTGACAGGTGACATATTTACACACAGCAACTGTAGGATGGCTGCTACAAACACAAACACGAGAAGTGAAAGAGGACAAAATGCAAAATAAAACCCAAAACCCTGTTGCTGTAAGAAAAACACAAGTGTCATCACTGTAAGAAAAGCACATCCACCATCATCTCCCTTCTTTTCCTTGCATGTCAAACACAGGCTCAGTGCATCACCTACCTGAGACAGCCCCAGTACCTGTGGGCCCCCACTGGAGCAGACTGGGCTGGGCTGGGCTGGGCTGGGAAGGGCTGGGCTGGGCTGGGAAGAGGCTGTGTTTGGGATGTTATGTTTGTGCCACCAGTGAGACCAGCAGCTGCTTAGTGGGACCTGCTTTTGCTGAGGTCCTCCTCACCCTGCCACTGGAGTTGTCAGTGGCTCTTTATCCATCACCCATATCATTCCTGCTGCATCTTTTCTCCAGTGCCGAGTTGGGACTCTCCAGCTGGAGAAGACAAACTGCAGAAGGATCTTCTGTGTGTGAAATATGTGCCGAGGGCAGCAATGAGAGAAGACTGAGCCTCCACAAGAGATCCAGAGAATGAAAGAAAGGCAGTGGACTCAAACCACAGGAAAGTACATTGAAACATAGGAAAAAGCTGTCTATTGTGGGAGGGTCAAACACTGGATCAGGTTCCCCAGAGGTTGTGGAGGCTCCATCCTTGGATATACTCAAACCTAATAATAAACAGCAATGAGAAATTGCTCTGGCTGACCCTGCTTGGGCAGGGGGTTGGACTGGATGGTCTCAAGAGGTCCCTGATATTTCCAGCCAATGTGTGGTTGGGTAGTCCTGCTCCTTCATCCCTCCCCCAGGTCCTGCTGGCCATGTGACCTGAGGCCGTGCACAGTGTTCACCACGCTGTTTCTGGTGCTGTCTTCTTCCTCATGGAACCCCAGGGCCCTCCCCTTATTGAGCAGTGTCAGGAGAGATGGATGCCTCATCTTCACTAAAGCACAACAAAGTGGCACATTATCTCTGGACTGAGGGAGATGGAGTGGTAGGTGAGGGAGAAGGGAGTTTCTCTTCTCTCTTTTAATTGCCTGTGTGACATGAAGACAAAGCTTGTGGCTTCCATCACTGCTCTCCTGAGCTGCTCTAAGACATTAACCAGAAGAGGCTTGGATTGTTTCTTAAATAAAATAAAAACGGTTTTAACTGGTAGCAGGTCAGAGATGCTAGCATCATTGCAGGCTGAGATGGCATTAGAATATAGCAGATTACTGAGGAGGACACCAGTCCCAGGCTGCTGTGGCACTCCCTTGGCCAGGCAGATCAGTGATGAGTGGGAGCTGGCACTGCAGGGCTGGGGTCAGTGCAGGCACCTGTTCTGCCTGTGGACGTGGCACAGCACTGGTGGAGCTGGGACTCCATCTCACAGGGAGGGAACAGAGCACTGACTCAGCCCTCAGCACCCTCCAGCATGTTCCTGTCACTGTTCCTGTTGGAAGCAGCAGCCTGAACCGCTTCTGAAATGTTCTTGTGCAGGTGTGAGTGTAAGGAGCACACACAGGTGTGTGTGTACCTGTACTGCTCTTTATGGAACCCAGGAGCTGTCCAACCATCCTGAGAACTCTTTCCATAAAGAAGAGAAAATCATGCTGGAAATTTCATTTTCTGTGATCCTACCCTGTTTATGGATAAAGAGCATGTAAAGTCTTACTGCATTACAGGAGTGGCTGAAATGAAGCTAAGTTTCAATCTCTGATGGGCAGAGATGAACCTCAGAAGTGCTGTCCCTCAGCTTTTCCATCCAAGCCTGCCTGTACCAGATGCCTTTTCTGTGTCATTGTCCAGTTTTTTAATCCCTGTGTCACTACCTTCCAACAACCCCCCTGCACTTTGTTTGTGCTGTGTTTTAAAGTGAGTTCAGGTTTTGGCATTTAACTTTGGAATCATGATGATTTTCACAATCTGAAACTGTAAAAGAAGGCTGGGGCTTCCCACAACTAGCTGGAAAAGAGAGCAGTGAGCACGTACTGTGCTTACAGCACGATTTGTGGGTGCCATAACTTCCCTGGAATGCCCTTCTCTACCAGCCTGCAGCAGCTGGTATATATAAGATGTAAGAAGTTTCCATTTTCCATAGTTTCTTCCTACAGAGTCTATGTCAGACTTTAAGTCCCTGAGAACGGCAGGGAGCAGAAGAAAAAGGAAAGGTAGCTAATGTCCTCCTGAAACCCCAATTTTGATTTTGGAGGAAAGACCACAGCAGACCCTGATTAAAGGGTGGGATTCATCCTCTAATCTTTTCTTCAGTAGCAACATCAAATCCCACTCCTTGCATCTTACCTGAAGCTTCACTGCTGCCCTCCCCTGCATCTCCTCTTCTGCAGATCCCCCTGTATCCTGTTTTTGGCATGGTACCCCAAAATGGCAGTGGCTTTCCAGGAGAACTTTGCTGTCACCTTGCACTGCTTGTGCCCTGTATGAGCAGGAATCCTGTTTGTAGACAGATATGAGGAACTAACTGAACAGAGAAACAGACTGAGAGAAGCAGAAATCTGAGCCAGTTTTTCTTTCTGTGTGACACTGAACAGCTCGTCACCTTGCAGTGCTTGGAGTCGAGAGGGTAACACACTGAAAAATTCAAGTCAAAGTTCTGAAACATCCTGATTTGGAGGCACAAGAGAAATAGATCAGAAACAAGAATAAGCAATTTGAAATTGAGTAGTTAGGCAAAATGTATATAATCACAACTTGCTTTCTCAAAGGGAGGATGTGGCTTAAAACTCTTTGTTTTGTCAGGCAACAAGGACAAGAGGGAAGAGTTACTTCTAATCACTTTTCTTAATTACTTCCTCTGTGACTGCATGGAGGAGGAAAAGGGAGAGGGGGGAGAAAAATGTGGGTAACATGGTGTTTTCAGGATGTTGTTGGAGCCCATAGCAACTCCAAGGGAGCCCAAGGCAATGTTTGTTCGGAGGGCTGAGCAGGTGGTCAGGAACCCCATCCGGTGTGTTGCCTCAAGGAAGGACATCAGACTGTCTAAACTGCAGTGTGATGGGGGTGAGGCCAGTGGGACACTGCTCCATGGCTCAGAGAGCTCTGCCTCTCCTCCCATGGGCCTCTTGGCAGTTTGGTGGCCAAGCCTGTTAGCCCTCATTAGGCTGGTGTGGCACTGGTCACCCAGGGGCAGCTGATTGCCAGCCCTACACGCCACCTTACTGGGACCTCAACAGCCAGCCCTGTTGAGACTGGATGAGTCCTTCATCTCCCTTTCACATCATCTCCCTGTTTGTTCCTGTTTGTACCTGGGACGTCCTGGAGTTCTCACCTACAGCTGGCAGCTCAAAAAGCAGGTGACAGCTCCGCTGTTTTACAGCAGCTGCTGACATTACAGCAGCGTGGCTTTTCCCTTACACTTTGTTGAGCAAAATGCTGTCAAGTACAGGTACACACAAAAGTGAACGCTGGTGCTGGGAGCACTCCCTGGCTCAGCCACCTTTCCCACCACAATTTTGGAAGGAAGCTGCCAGAGTAACAGGTCTGACTCAGCCTGACAAGGTGGTGTGGAGAGGCAGAGATTAAGAGCAAGTGTGAATTAAATGAGGTTTGAAGTGTTCAACAGCAGGCATTTCCCCAGTGTAAACATTTTGTCTCAAAGCTTTCTAAGGTTTTAATCAAAAGGAAGCAGCAAGGCTGGAGCAGACACATCTTTGGTGAGATACACCCGTCCCTACCTGTGGCACGAAGCCATGGGCTTCTGCCTTACCTGTGAGCCTCCATTGCTTTTGGCAGGCCTGGGCCCAGTTTAACAGCAGAAGCAATCCCACGGTGTCCCCAGCTTGCCCTCTGCAGTGTCACACCTGGCTCCTGAAAGGTACCACAAACCCTGCTGACAGGGCATCACCTGATCTTGTGGCATCACTTTTCCTGCCATGCTTTACCTAAGCCGGCACCAAAGCATCCAGTTACAGTGTTTTCTGCCTCCTCGTCTATTTATCCTGTGCATTTCAAGAGGGAAATTGCAGGCTCCTTTCCTTACACCCAATTTTTCTCTCCGGCACTAGAGGGCAGAAGGAAGGACGGCGGAGCCGTGCAACCCTGACCTGTCTCAGCAGCTCTCCGAGGGTGCGGAAATAAATCTGGCTTGAAAGGCTTTTACCCTTTGCCCATTACGAGCGCTCAGCAAGAATTTCATGCCCCAGCCTCTTTAGTGCTATTAAAGTTTAATAGTTCGATGTCGCATTTCAGAGGTAACACAGCGCGAACCCCACGTGCTCCTGGGCAGCACCGATCCCCAGGGGCACCCCTGTGTGCTCCGGACATAAAGCGGGCAGCTGTGGTTTCTGCAGTTTGGGAAACGACTTTGTGTGATGGAGAACTTGCTTCTTCCCTCGTGGCAAGGCTGCCTGCCCGCCCTCAGCATCCCTCTCCTCTGGAAGCCTTGTCCCCCCCGCCTAGAGCCTGTACAGGATGCGCTTTGCCCGGGGCTGGTGGTGGAGCCACGTTACCAGCCGGGAAACACCTCACGGGCTCGGAGGATTTCTCATTAAACTCCCGAAGGTAGGGGCACTTCCGTGGGGCGCACAGGCGGGTGCCTCACCACATGTATTTTCTCTCTGCCAGGGAAGCGCTACCCGAGAGGCAGCAGGGCTGCGGCACGGAGGATTACACCCCGCCGGGATGCCCCGGTTCCCAGACTGCCTTTGTCGGGAGGAGAAAGGAGCATGTGAGCCGCAGCACCGCCTGTGCCGGCCAGGAGGCCCGGAGGGATGTCTGCTGCTGTCCCCGGATAAGGAGGAGTCCCCGTGGGAAAGGCACGGTGGGTTTAACCGTGCCGGGTTTGCTCCGGGACGAGGAAAAGCAGAAACCAGCGGAACCAGCTCCTCCTGCACCCCCAGCTGCTGCTATTCGATGGCTGAAGGGCGAGGGGCAGATGGCAGCCCACAGCAACCCCTGTTGAACTAATTCATTTTATTCTTCGTCCGATTTTTGCAGTGTAATTAGCACGCATGATATAAGTAGTTATTTAATCGACAAATAAGACTAAAAATATTCTTCCTTTTTATTTCTCATCCAGTTTATCTCCTCAGCATATCCCTTACAAGGGTGAAATTTTCTGATATTTGTGGGTAATGGAGGGAAACTAAATTTCTTACATTCAAATGAAACTGCACTGAAAAGGGTTTTCACAGTCTGCCACACTTTTTGAGTTAAGAATTTTATTCTGTTTTCTACCCAGGAAAAGGAATCTCTCGTATGCTTGCAGTAAAATGGACACCAAAAGAGCTAGTGGGTACTCCAGTGGTCAGCATGCTTAATTTGTGGGAGAGCTGACACTGGGTTTATTGTCTTCTCGTTTTCATCTCTTATGCACAGTTCTTCAAGAACAAAAAAGCTCTGTTTTTACAAGCAAAATTTTATTTTCAACAGGTCAGCATTTCCTGAGTGAAGAGAACCCCTGTCAGATCTCCTGACCACATCCTACCACAGGAGCTCTGAACGCTGAGGGAAGCTGGGACCAAACCCAGCACTGCCTCGTGTCACCTCCTGCTGCAGCAGCACCTGGGAGGAGTGGAGTCCTGGTCCCAGCTGTGCTGAAGCTCTGTGCAGACCCACCACAACACAGGTCATGGATGTGCCACCTTGCAGTGTCAGGATGCTGACTGATGCATCCTGCAGTTAATTTAGCAGCTCAGTTTTGTTCACGGTCTGATGCGTAGTTCTTCATTCCCGGCCTGTAGAGGTCCGTGCTGCTGACCCTCAGGAGCCACTGCAAAGTCCAGCTCCGTCTCCTGGCCCTAGGGGATATGAATGGAAGACAGTACCAAGGAAGAGGTGTCCGTTGGACCCAAATTCTTCTTTATGTTTGGACAGTTGACACTTCTGCAGTGATGGCTGAATTAGAATTCGGTTAACTCGAGGACTGTTGTCTTTCTGCAGACAAACCTCAGAAACTGGCTAACAGGTGATACACACTCATACACAGATTTCCAGGTGAACAAGTAATCCATTGGCTGAAATGGGTTAGTAAGGGTTGCTCAGCAAGTAGCACATACCTTGGGGGCAGTTAGGTTTATTTCCCAAATAACATGCAAACCCAAAAGTGTTTGTCTTAGACTGTGAATAAAGAGCAATTGAACAAACCAGAGCAAAATGCATGCAAGGGACATGCAGGTTGCTGTTTCTGTGTAATGTCAGCAAACTTTCAGGAGGCTGAACAAGTCACTGTGTGTTTTACCTAGGATAATATTTGGAAGATGTCAGGAGTATGATGCCCATAAACACAAAGATGTGGGACAAGCACAGGAAATGATCCTTACTCAGAGGGAATGAGACTTATCACTTCTCCAGTGGAAACAGTCAGTTTCAGGCAAAAGGTGTTTGTGTTCAGTGCTGTTGGCCTTAAGCAGCTGCTGAGCACTCTGCTCTATTCCTTAACAAATGTGTCTAAGGATCTCATGGACAGGAAACTTCAGTTTTGCCTCTGATATTTCTGTATAGCATAAAAAGTACCCACTACTTCAAAATCCCTGAAGGAGAGCAACTAACAGCATGTCTGTCTCATGAAATCACTCAGTGGGAAAGGTGTCCATCCTTCCTAAAATGTCTAGAGTCCAAGCATCACCAGGTCCATTACTGATTGTCAGAATAAACCAAGTCTTCGCTGCTCATAGACTGCTCCACGAAATATTTTGGTTAATAGAACATTTCTGCCCTATCCTTTTCCTTCAGCTAGAAGCTCTTTAAGGCAGAGACTTAATTCCCTCATCCTCACAAAGGGGGACACCTAAAAAGGTGGAAACATGAAGGAGGGTGGCACAGGCTGCTTTGGTTTGTACTGCCTATGGAACTGCTAACTCCCCAAATTGTTTTGTGATACTGTGCAAGTGTTTCCCAGGCACCATGCCAAAGGATGAGCATAGTGCTGGATAACCAAGGCTTCCTTCAGCCCTGTGTGTTAGCCTAGGGCTATGTCCTAACTCAGCTGTGGCATCTCTAGCACACAAAACACATCATCGTGGTTTGTATAAAACTGTGCACTCAGACAGCTAGAGAAATGCTATTTGAGTAACTAGTGTGTCTTTGCTGAGGAAAGTGGATAAAAGGAAGCGAGGAGGATTTCTGTGAGCTTCCCTCTTGTGGGCTGTGATACCACAGCTCTGTTGCTCTGACCAGTTTTTAGGAAGTGAGGGGGCCACTTCCAGCACAATTCACAATGTTAGCTGAGGGCACAGAGTGTCTGTTGGCTTGGCAGGAGCTGCCCCAGGGCACAGGAGATCCCAGCCTGTCCCTCCATCTCTCCCACATCATTGCAGCAGATGGCCACCTCCACAGAGTGGTACCTGCCACTGCTCCACCTGCCCACTCTGTTCTAAAGCCTGCCTGCTAAAGCCTCTGCTGAAAATATTCAAGTAAAAAAGTGTTTAGCGCAAATTAATGGACAAGGGTTTGGGATGAGGTGCAATCCATGCCATGCCAGCAGTCCCAGTGGTGGCATTCCCCAGAGAGGGGATGTAGCTCTCAGCACCCCAACCCAGCCTGACCCTGCTGCAGTTCACAGCTCAGTCACACAGGTCTGAGGGGACACCAAGAAACCTTTCCAGATGTTTATCATCTTCATGGTTTCAGAGACCAAGGGGGCTGTTGGCAGGGCAAGGGGGTGCTGGTGCCCTAAAAGGGCTTCTCTACTCTGTGTGCTTCACCACCCTTATGTTGGGAGCTCCTTCTGTGCAAGATGGGAAGGGGAGGAAAAAATCTGTATCTCTGAGCAACCATCACTGTTTCTTCTTTTTAAAGCCTAAAGATAGACTCCATATGGGCTCTGTGCAATGCAGTCTGACCATACATACGGTGGATCTTTTTTCTTGGCATTTTTTCAGGCAGCAGTAGATCGATGGTGAGAGGCATCCCAGAGGTGGAGTCTGCTCCTGCGGCAGCCTTGACAATGAGTGCATTGGAGAATGGCCTTTCTGTCAGGTCAGAACCACAAAAGACACCTTTATTTTGTCACCTATACCTTGCTAATATGACAAATGTGACATGATATTGCATAATACTCTCACCAGCCTAGAGAGGAGAGATGCACACAGAAGGGAAAGCAGGAAGGGTTTGTTTCCTACAGCACCTGGGATAGATGCAGAGGAGAATGTCAAAGCTGGGCATGTCTGGGCTCACTGAGACAGCCCAGCCTCTTGCACAATGCAGGAGCACAGCCAGCCCCTTTCCTCTTCTTCTTCTCCACCAGGAGAGAGACAAAGCTGAGGGAGGTCTGGAGCTCATGGGAGGGGACAGAGACCCTAAGGCCTGATTGCTGTGTCCCTGCATGAGGAGATAAGTGATGCTCAGCACCACTGCCCTGCCCCTCCTGCAGTGCCTCTCCTGCAGTCTCACAGCCCTCCCTGCAAGCCCCATCCCTCAGATCTGTCCTGAGGGAACCTGTGGCACACAGCATCCCTGTGTGATACAGGCACCATGCTGCTCTGATACCCAGCAGGTTGGCCTCTGTGTCTGGCATGTTTGTCAGTCACAGCCCCTCCCTCACCCATTTCTGAGGGTTACTTACCCAAAAACACACAATCACCATGTGACAGAAGTGCAGGGCTTCCTCTGTGGGGAGAAGAATGTGGGGATTTCTGAGTAACTCTTACCTCAGTTTGAAAAGCCAAGAGGTAAAAAAAATCACTTTCATGTGCTTTTGCTGATGTGGTTCTGTTAGCAGGGCTTGTATCATTGGTACTCTCTGCTTAGAGAAATAAGCAATTCCCACCTGAATATTACCATTTCCACAACTGTTTTTTCAACAGCCTTTGGCATCTTCAGACTTCTGCTGAAATGACTTCTGCAGTGATGGAGAGAAGAAAATCATTCCAGGGAATGATGGACACCAGACCAGAAGCTTTTCTTCTGTTTTGACTTGTTTTACCATGACATTTCTGTACCTCAGATGTGCAGCCAGCACGCAGACCTATGGAAAGGTGCTCTCCAGTCACCTCCAGGAACCCAACCCTCCTTCAAACCAAGGAGGTTTTTGCATGTTCCAGGCATGGAAATTGGAGCAAACACTGGGGCTGAAGCAGGAAGCTCAGCCAGCAAACAGTGTTTGCAGGGCTGGTTCTCTCACTCCTGTGGTTTGGTGTCTGCTCATTTCACTCCCTGCTCAGCAGGCACAGGGCAGGAGGGGAAAGCTGGTCCTATGGAAAAATCCTGGGCAAACACACAGAGCAGGGGAAAATTGCAAAAGACAAAATCCAAGCATGGAGGCTTCCTCCTCTGATCATGCATAGCATAGTATGGCACTTTTTAGGGAAATAACCTGTCGTGGCTTACACGCACTTGGAGACACAACAGCTCCAAGACATAACTTTGCTTTTCCCTGTGTTTCTGTAAGAGCTCCCTGTGGTTTTGGATCTCAAAGAGCCTCTTCCAGTGGGAGCCACTACCCAGTAAAGAGGAGTTTCTCAGTGGTGGCAGTGTACAAGCAGGATGTTTGCTCCTGTGGCACATTTGATGTGCATATAAAGTTGCCTGTTCTGGGGACAGCTACCTGCACACAGCCATTTTCCACTGCTCATTTTCTTTTCCCCTACCTACTGAGCTGTGAATTCCCTCATGCACCGGTGGAGCTACTGCTCATTAAAACTAATCAGCTGAGCAGATGCTGAAGAAAATAATGGGCCGGGAATAAAGAGAACATTGGTCATACACCGCCAAAAATCTCTGCAACAGGCTTTTGTAGTTCACTGAGTTTTCATTCTATTCCAAATCAACATGCAAACCAGCTCCACCGGGAGGAGGGAAGTTCAATGAGGAAAGGGAACTTCAAATTATGGAGGATTGATTGCCAAATGCTACAGAAGGGACCCATTATATGAAATATTCCGCACCAAACAAAACTCTCAGCGCAGTAATGGATGTAAGTGCAAGTCAGTCTCATCCAACTGCCACCACAGCCATAATTGGCAAAATGGAAACTCCCTGCCCATGCCCTGAACATCTCCCTGTGATATGGGAAGCTGAGAGAGATGCTCTCGCTTTCAGTAAGTTGATACACGCTGCAGAGAGGAACCCAGCTCAGAAAATGTCCTACATTAAGTTAATATTCAGGTTTACAAATAACTTAGGGCCAAAATTAGCCTTCGGTTGCATTAGTGTAAATGGAGTGCAGCACCCCTGGGTGGATGGGATTTTCTGGACTGTAAATGGAGGGAGGATTTGGCCCTTGGAAGGCTGTAACAGGAAGAAGGGAGAGTGCCTCCCATTATCCTGTTTGCAGGGGAATTGATAGTGGTTTCTGTGTAAGTGTGATGCTCCAGACAGCTGGTGAGAGCCCTGCCAGCAGCACAGGCCAGGCTCAGGTACAGCCTGCAGTGTGGGAGCCCACGGGGGAGACTGGAAAAACACAGCAACAAAAGGTGGGGAGGCAAAGTCGTGTTTGCTGAGGACATTTGTTCTAACGATTCCAATTAAAAGTCAACATAAGCACATTTTTAGCATGTCAAACATACCTGCTGTTTTCCTGGCAGGGATGCATGAGGGTCTTCATATTTCATCTGTTTACTTTGGTGATGCTGCCTGATGCTCTCTCTCATCAGATGCCCAGACAAACACATTTTCACACCTAATTTTCTCTTTTCGCTTTATAATTTTAATTTGTTGCAAAAAGCATGGAATCTCTATAGCTTATTATTCACATTGAAAACTTTTTGAAATTTTGTATTTGTGATTGGTATTGGATTTAGATTCAGAGCAGAAGAAATATTTGGTAAGGCTTTATTTGAATACAGCAAATATTTTGGTGACATTTTTATCAAACTAGCTCAAATATCTTCAGGAATTAATTTCCCCTTTCTCTCTTCTCTTGGTTTTTGTTTGTTTGTTTCTTTCTTTGTTTGTTTTTTGATTTTTTTTGCATGTTCCTGATTTTTTATTTCTCCCTGGCTTTGTTTGCATACTTTTGAAATCATGTTTTATAACCAAGAGCACAAATGATTCACCATTAGAGATGAACAAATGGCAAATAGTCCAGTTTAGTGGCCAAGCTAGAAAATGAAGGGTCAGTGAACTACATGCATCTGGAGCTGATTTGAAATACAACATTTCTCCAGGAGCTAATTTTTACCCCCTTTAAGAAGTCAGCTCAGCATCATACAAGAAAATGCTGCACTTTACAATGTCATGAATCCATCTCTCCTGATTTTCTTTTTTGTTGTCTGAAACCCTTTGCTGGGCTTCATTCCCCAAACCTGCATTCTGTGGAGGTGAATGCAAGAATGCTGGGAGGAGAGAGGATAATAGCACAGGATAAGGAAGAGACACTTTCTTGGAAACAGATTTCCTGGGGCTGTAAATTGGGAGTGAAGCCAGGCTGGGGGATTAAGGTCTGAGTGTCCTCGTGTGTTTTGTGAGCTCATCCAGATTTCCACACTGGGGATATGTCCTTCTGTAATTAATGGGCCTTAAGCTCAAGTCTGAATAGGAATCTTGTGAACAACCCTTCCTGGAGCCAGGCTTTTGTAGCCTTGGGACTCAACTTTACTTGGTCTCAGTGTTGCTAAAAGCAAGTTGTTCTTTTTGTGGAGCTGCCAAGAGGAAGCACTCGGGACTGCTGGGAGAATTGAGTTCCCAATGCAATCTTAGAACAGAGACTTTAAATTCCCAAATTCCCTAAATTCCACATGTCCTCTCTTTTCTGCTTCTCACCTGCCTCTACATATTCCTCTCTGGCTCTTTTGGTTTCCTTCTTTTGCCCAGGAGGGCCTTGGTTTACTCCCTCAGGCTTGGTGGATGGAGCAGCTCCTTCCCTCCTGTGCAGCCAGCAGAGGAGGTGGTGTGGGTCCCCTTTGCTTTCTATATGAGTGGTACAAAGGTAGGAACATCTGTTTCCCAAAGAAGAATTATTCCCAAAGAGGCTCAAATGCACAATTCATATGTGCTGCAGGTCTTCGTGGCCTCCCAGTGGCTTCTGCACAGATCACAGTGAGGTCAGATGGCCAGCACACGGGTGGCTTAAGAAGACAGGATCTGATTCTCATTTCCTACAGCAGTCATGGGCTGGTCCCTTTTTCTCATCCATAATGCCTTGCCCAGGCATTTCTTCACCATCCCATTCACTGTCATATCCCATATCTACAGCATTTCTCTTTCTGCTATCAGCAGCTCTTTTTTTTTTCTAAGCCTATTTCTTTATGTTTACTTCATCATACCTGCTTGTCTTTAGTATTTTTTAAAATGTTTTGCCACCTTTTCTTTGTTTATATTTTCAGTAACTTCAATCCTGTGATGGGGGAGAAGGAATAAAAATAACAACAAAATCCCTTAGTCTTTTCATTTTTTACATCAAAGATGATTGAGCAACTAAGGAGGAGAATTCAGGGCAGCCTTTGATGCACGTTATTGATGTTGGCTTAGCATGAAAATCTCCTTGTGCTATATTTGGGCCAATTATCAGAGGTCCACACAATTAACCTGAGACACAGTAGCCCCATGTGAAGCAATGACATTTAAGGACCAGGGAGGTTAATTCAAATCTTAGATGTTTCTGTGATAGGAGATTACTTACTCTGTTCCTTTGTATTTGCTGGGAATCTTGTGCTGAAGGTTTTTCTAGGGCACTGAAGCTGTGCTTGGAGCCTGGCTCTCGCTGGCATCCCTGACTGCCCACCAGCTCCACTGCACTCTGAGCATCAGAGGTGCTTTGGCTCTCACACCTTCCAGCTCCCCATGGGAAACCCTTCACGGGCATCTGAGCTCCTGCAGCACCCTTCACAGTACCGAAACACCATCTAACTTCCACAGCCTCCTGGTTATATTGCCTGGGGTATTTTCCTTTTTCCTCTTTGTACACACTTTCTGATGACTAACTTCAGGTCAAGACGTCACACTGCAAACAGGAGCCTTGAAGACCCACAGTTTTTTCTTCAGTGGGTGCTGAGGTTTCCTGACTCCAGCCACTCCTCAGAAGACTCCCTATTAGCTGTAGATATGAATATAATCCTTCTTCTCCATGCAGGACTTGTGAAACTGCGGTGGTGTCCAGTCTGGGGCTCCCCAGGACAAGATGGGCCAGACTGGAGTGGAAAGCTACCAAAACAGTCAGAGACACCTTTCTGTTTCTTTAATTCTCAGGCCTCAGTGAGTAATTTCATTCAATTAAGATATCATGTCTCAGATCCACAAAATGACGTATCCAACAGCCTGGGTCTCTTTGGGATAATTCACTCAGAGCTGCTGTGAAAAAAGACCCCTCTGGGGCTTGCTTCCTTGGAGCTGGCTGGTGTTTCCACAAGAGCAGGTATGTGTACATCTGGAAGATGACTCCCCCTCCCTCATACCATCCTCTCCAGTGTTTCCTTCTCCACAGCTGGCTCTTCCCTTGCTCAGAGGCAGGACAGCCAACCTCTTGCCTCTTCCTCCCCGTGTCCTTGAGAGCAGAGCTGGTCCCATTCATCCGTGCTGTGGCACTGGTGCAGTGCTAAAAGCCAGCCTGAGGTGCACCAGCCAGTCTCCAGAGGAATGGTCTGGAGTTACAGCCCAGCAAGAGGGTTTGTCTTGCAGGTGTCCCAAAACGTCTCCTGGAAGAGCACAGAAAATGTCTGGATTGCACCACAGCCAGACCCTCCACTCATTCCCTCTCCAGGGGCTGCAGAACCTTCTTTTATTACTTGTAGTCTGGCATGGAGCCTGCTGGCACACACAGCCCTCCTCCCCTTTTGTGGCCTCTGACAGAGCTTTTACCCACACCTGACAGGGCTGTGATCTGACAGCACTGGACAGCTGATGTGGTTTCCTATGAGGACCTTCTCAGGAGCTGAAGTTTTTTCTGCAATCAGGTTTCTTCTGATGGAGAAGAAAATGTTCCTCTTGCACCCCTGGGCATAATTCCATATATCAATCATGGACACACCTTTTGTGGGCTGGGGACTCCTTATCTCTTATTCCTTTTTACACCCCTAAGTTATGACAAGAGCTTTGTCAGCACTTCTAAGTGTAGTCCTTCTTCCCTATTTGTACAGTGCATTGTTTACCAACTGGTGTGATCCCACTCTGGCTTGAAGAGAGCAACCTTTGTGATTTAGGTGGACTCAGATCCCTTTTGAGTTGTCTGGTTGTCACTCACAGCAATGAATCAAGTCATGGTAAATGGCTGCAGTTCAGACTTTTGCTGCACTCTTGGTAATGATCCCACCTCAAACTGAACAGGTGTGCCTTCTGTTCTGGAACAAAAATTCATGAAGAGAATTTTTACATGTTTGTGCCTTGGCATATGGCAGCTATGCATTTCCTTAGCCCTTTTTTTGTTTATTATATAATTTTTTGTTATATGTTTAACTTTGACTATATGGAGAGAGATCCATCAGCTTATTTATCTGCAAAGCACTTTCCATTCACACTGACTGGGCTCAACCACTCTGGAGTGTTTCAGAAGACTGGATGGCTCCTTACTTACAGGATCATCAAAGTGGGAGATAGATAACAACAAACAGTGCATTAAATCATGCAGCCCCACCTCTGTCAACAAGCGATTTCCTTTTTTACTTATCATTGGGCTGTTGAACCAGCCCAATCCCACCTGCAAGCAGAACTTGTGAGGATGAGCAAGAGGCAGCCCTGCCAGGGGGGGAGAGCTGGGTCTGCCTTGTCTCACAAACTCTGTGTCACCTTCACAGCACATCCCAGTGGGAACAGCCAGGGCTGCAGGGAAGGGTAGCAAAGAAAACCTGTTCCCCTCGGGGTCAGGAGCTCCAGGCCAGGGCTCAGGCAGTCACAGGAGCTGCCTGTAACAGCAGCTTGGTACATTTGTCACTTCTTATTCCAAGGCAGTTTTGCAGATGAAAAGAAGGCTTGAGTCCCCAAGGCTATCCATCTGGCACCTTTCATGGGCACTAAATAATTCAGCAAAGAAAGTCTTTACATGTTCAGCGCTCCCTTCCTATATCTGACACAGCTTAGTCAAAGAACTTTTGAAAATAAAAATGCCAGAAAAGAATGCTTTCTGAACATAGTCTGAACACCAAATCTTGTTAAACTTCATCTGACCTTGGGTCACTGTTCTTTGTTAATACCAAAGCTACATAGTCTTAAAACCAGACTTATACCTGTTGAAATAGCTTTGTCTTTGTTAATTTCCTGGGCTGCAGTTTGGATATCTTAGCAGGTACTGCAAAGATGACTTTCTTTGTCAAGAAGTTCTTTATTTATTTTTAGATTCTGCAATTTTCTCGAGCATGGTTGCTAACTGCCATTTTCCTATGCAAAATAGTTTCTTTTTTTCTGCCTATTCTTTGTCTCCTTTCAGTTTTATATAGAGAAAGAACAGCCTGCCTGAGTTTCACATCCTAAACGCTCAAAAAAAATGGTCGGTGTGTCTGGACAACCAATTTGAGAAGTCTTCAGGGAAAATTGATTTGAAAGCTAGGGGTGATCAATACCTGCTGAAAAGAACCCTGAAAACCAGAGAACAAAACACATGCCACTGCCCAGGTATTTCAAGCAGGGAATCAATTGCCACCAATGTTTCTGAAAGCTTTTATTCTCCTTTCCTTTTGTCTTCTCCAGGCACAAAGGAAACGAAGGAAAAATTACATGACTGCTACTTCTAAATAGATTTTCCAGTGTACCTGTGACAGTGGTGTCTGGATGCCTGTTTTTGGGCCTGCCAAGAGGTGTGAGGTTTTTTTCCTGAAAGCCAGAGGAGGGTCCATGCTGTGGGAAGGGAGGTTACCGAAATGGAGGGATGTGAAGCCCTGCTGAGGGGGGCCCTCCCTGGTGAAGGGGACCTTCTCCCAGATAAAAATACATTTATATTCAAGGAAAGGATTTGGACAGATTGTATTGTGTGGGAGAAAGGGACAGCATTGACTGCAGATGTTCAGAGGAGCCTTGGGGAAAACCATTTTTAATAAGCCACAAGATGCACTTTTTGGACCTGGAAGAGTTTGTTATTCCTCTGTCCAAGTTTAATATGAGTGTATTTACTCCAGTCAGAAGCCTTGTTCAGCAAGTCCTTACGGCCTGTTGGAGTCCATAGGAGTTGAACACACACTTCAGTGCTTTCAAAGTCATGGATTTTTATATTTTCCCCCCCAGTTTCTGTATTCCTCACACACTCATTTGTGCACATACCAAAGCAACACCAACCAGTCAGTAGAGCTCTCAGATCACAGCTCTCCATCCCCTGCTTGTTTGAACCCTGCAGCCTCTGCCAACTCAAATCTCACCAAAAGCCGTGAGGAAATACCAGGCGACGGACTTTGCCTGTGAAAGACACACAAAACGGGTGTTCAAAGGCTCAGTGGTGCATTCAGTCAGCAGACACTCACCCCCAGTGTGTCTGGGGAGGGTCCTGGGCTGGGAGAGGCTGGCAGACGGAGCAGCGGCGCCGGCTGAGCCGCACGGGAAAGGCTCCACAGAGGGACACACATCCCACGGGGTGACCAACTGGGAGCAGTCAGCTGGCACCTCACTCACCTGCCCCCACGCCCAAACTCTGACCTTGCCAGCTGCCCTTCTCACAGGTACCATCTACTCTGCAGGAATTGTCCCCATCTGCAAGGCAAAGTTTTAATGAGGCATCCTTTGGTCCCTCTGTCCACGTGTGCATTGCATGCTGGAACTGGCACATCTACAGCATCTGGAGCAAGAACTGCCTCTTGACTGAGCTCACTGCCTCACCAGGAGCTGTTGTATTTAGAAACCAAGATTCACATTTGGTGCTCTGGCTGTCAGAATGTAATGTGGGTGAATCAGGCTGCACAGGGAATTAGAAGTATAATTACACAGCTCACCTCCCCACAGGTCAAATTCCCTCTTGCAAGGAGGAGTTCCAGCTTTCTGGCACACAGGCCATTTCAGAGAGGTTGCTAGGAATATTGTAGGCTTACTGGGAGGCACGATGCTGCCAGCCCTTCCCAAGTTCATCAGAGAGCAAATAGAAAACAATAGCTCCTGGAAATGCACCTTTGGGATCTAGGAGCAGCAGAGCAGGGCAGGTGAAACCCAAAAGTTTTGCAGGGCCTTTTGGGAGCCTAGGGAAAAGCTGTGGTATTGAAAGACAGTTGGAAAGAGAAAATTCTTGTATATTAACATAAGTGGACATAATTACACCTTTGATCTTGTCCATATCTATGAAATAGTGAACGTGGAACCCTGAAGGAATTCAAGGAAGAAATTACCTTATTGAACCCTCCCTGTGAACTGAGGTCCACTGTAAATCACGTTCCTCTGCTTCCACTACCTCACCAGAAGGGCTGATCTGCCCCAGCCCCATTAGTGTCAGCTCTGCAATGAGCTATGCCAGGCCACTGCTGACCAGGATACATTTTGAAATTCACAGGCAAAGCAGCATAATCTGACTACTTGGACTGCACAGGTCTAGTGACAGGGGCTAAATTTTTCTTGTGTCTCTGCATCCCATAATACCAGTCCCTGACTGTGATTTACCTAGGATAACAGACACTGCTCCATGAGCTGTTTTTGCAATTATAGTTATAAAAATTAAGAAAAAAACCATATCACTCAAGTATTTAAAAATAAGGCCTTTTAATTTTATCCTTAATTTCCTGGAGAGCTGGAAGGTTGTGGGCATCTGCTTGTATAACCCTCTTATTGCAACAAGAAAAGTTTGTTATCCTGACCTCTGTTTTGAGAACACCAGGGGTAGTTTTACTACACAAATAAACAAACAGAGGGATGAATGGAAATACTGTTCAACTGAGAGTCCCTCATTGATAAAATACCTGTCACATACTTCTGCCTGAAGCACACAGACACACTTGTATAGCACTGTGGCAAGTGGTGCACTAATCCTAGTCCAAGTAAGTCCTAAAAAGGAAAATTCCTACCATCTTCAAATCTATAGAGGAGCAGATGGATGATGGCAAACTCTAAGTGCTTTACTGGCTGCTTGCCTGCCATCCTCTGAACAAGGGCTAATAATAATACCACTTAAAAGAGCCGCTGAAAGGTTAGATTAGTTTCACTGCTGCAATTTGCAAATAATCCAAGATGTGAGTTTACTACACCCTTTGCTATGGCCATGGTCAACAAATTCTTGGGTGCAGAATGTTTATCCACTGATAAGGGCTTGTGCTTACCTTTCAGCAAGAAGAAATCAATAGATTGGGTCTGGGTCCTTGTGAACTCGCTGGCAAAATACAAAGGAAGTTTCACCAACCATTTCTTTCTACAACTCCCAGTTTATTCAGTCAGGGAGCAGGGAGGAAAGCCTGCTCCCACTCACCTTCTGGCTTTTTCTGCAGCTTCTTAAGCCTTTCTTGACAGGAGTTTGGAGCCTTAAATGTTGCGTGTGAATTGAGGGAAGCATTGTCTCACCTTGAATGACAGGCAGGCATGTGGTAAATCCTGGAGTGGTTTGCACAGCTCTGTCACAATGCACAGCTCTGCCCTGCCGTGGCCAGGGACTGTGGGGACCTTCCCTGCAACCACACACCACCCATGGAGCTTGGGGTTTCGTGCTGCCCCTGGCCTGGCCAAAATACTGCAGCCATTCTCATCCCTAACAAACAGTCCTGCTCTGTAGGAGGCAAGTGTGGGCTCAGCAGTAAGAGCAATGAACTCTCTCTCGTCAGACACCAAACAGAGACAGGGCTACTGAAATTAAGCAGCAGGCAAATAAATCTGAATTTATGGGCCGCAAAATGAGGAAGTTTGATTTCTCTATTTTCTGTCCTCCTTCATTTCTTACATGAGTTCTGTGAACCTTTATGTCCAGACCCATGAAATACCATTGCCCTCCCTCTCTCTGATGGTTAATAACCTCAGATTTGGATTTTGCTAGCATACAGGGAGGCCATACTTTCACATGAAACCATCACCACAGAAGATACATCAGAAAACAAAATGGTCTTGGAATGACACAATATTGTGGATAACCCCAGGTAGCAGCTATGTCCCACACATCTCATTCACCGGCCCCAGTGGGGTGGGGGACAGAATCAGAGGTGTAAAAGTGAGAAAGCTCATTGAGAGGATTGAGAAAGGATTGAGACAAAGACAGTTTAGCAGGTAAAGCAGAAGTTGCACGCACAAGGAAAACAAACCAAGGAATTCACTCATCACTTCCCCTTGCCAGGCAGTTGTTCAGCCATCTCCAGGAGAGCAGGGCTCCACCATCTGCAGTGGTGGCTTGGGAAGGCTGACACAGTCACTGCAAGCGTCCCCCCTTCTTCCCCTTCCTCAGCTGTCGCTGCTGGGCATGGTGTCACAAGGTGTGGGACACCCTTGGGTCAGCTGTCCTGGCTGTGACCCACCCCCAGACTCCTCACTGGTGGGGCAGCACAAGAAGCAGAAAAGACCTTGGCTCTGTTCAGCAGTAACTAAAACACCTCTGTGTTGTCAGTACTGTTTCCAGCACAAATCCAAAACATAGCCCCACCTTGCTGCTTTGAATAAAACTTACTTTATCCCAGCCAAACCCAGCTTGTTTTAATTCCAAACAGATTCAGAAAACATCTGAAGATAAGAAAAAAGAGGCTTGGCACCTAGAAAACTGACTATGGCCCTTGGATCTCTTCAAATTGACCAGTGTGTCATGGAAAACACTTCTGTGTTTCCTGAACCTGACACCTCCCTGAGTCTAAATGGCTCATACTGCTCATTCTGTTAATTTCTTCACTTGTTTTCCTCTCTCTAATCAGCTCTTTAGAAATGGTAATTTCTTCCATTTTAATTGTGAGTAACCAGGAGCCATCCCAGCTGCACCCTCCTTACCAGTTCCATTGACTTTCTCGATGAGAGGAGCAGGTTTGGCCCATTTGACAGGAGTTTGGTCACCATATGACTCCTATAATCTCCTGGGCAGGACAGGCAGGCTGTGATGCTCTTGCCACCAGCTGATGTTACCAGCAGGCTTTCGATCCTCCTGGTCATCCAAAACTTTTTGATACCAACGTGACATCTCTGCCAAGCAATCCAAACAACACAGGCAGGATGGGTATTTGCTGTACAATGACCTTCTTATACTAAATGGAAACAAAAAAAATCACAAACCCCACCTATAACACTACACTGACCCACACTATGCAAGGTCAATGAATATTTTTTTCCCCTGCCACAAGAACCACCAGCCCTCCCTAGGGAAGCACATCAGGCTAACACACTGCATGGCACTCTGATTTCCACAGCAGAAATGCCCCTGATGCAGAGGGGACATCCACCAGCACACAGACACCCAGTGACACCCACACACACAGCCCAAGGAACCACAGCAATCTCATGCTGACCTGGGAACTGATCCCAGCATCACCCAACAGACTGGTGCAGGACTGTGTTACTGCCCCTGCTGTCAATACTGCCCAATCTGTTTGGGCCATTTATACTTTCTGTCACTGAGGGGTTCTGCACTGCTGGTGTTTGCAGCCAGCCTTTGAAACGTTGCAGAAGGAATCCCTGGAGCTATGGAAATGCATTTTCTTTTTCCATAAGAATTCACCTAGATTTTGCTGAGTTATGAATTTTGAAAATGGCAATTTCTCTTCTGTTCTTTCATGTTTCTCCTAGAAAAAGTTAGTAGTGGATTTTCAGACTAATTGATCCTGACTGTTCTTGTGTCCCAAAGCACATCTACAGAGCAGGGCTGGGAGTGCTGGGAGGGGCAGCTCCAGACCCACGGACTGGACAAGCTCATCCAGCAAGAGCACGGCCAGAGCCTCCAAACTAGGAGAGAGAGGGTGAGCTGGAGTGGCCTCAGCTGCCTTGTGAGCCTCTTCAAGGCCTGATAACCAGCTCTGGCTGGACAGAATGTCGTAGAAACATGGAAAGAGACACTTGGGTTTTTCAATCGTCCCTCTCCTCCTGTTTCTGGGTGTGTGAGCCTCACCCTGTCAGAGACTCTGCACAAGTGCTCCGTGGTGTGAGCAGACCGGGGCAGAGGTGGTGGCAGTCACCAGGATTCAGTGTGCCCTCACCAGTTACACTGTATAATGAATGCACACACGAAAAGACAAGAGCAGACATAAAATAATTCCCTTTTTACTTCTTTTTTTTTTTTTTTTTTAATTACACAGAAAGTGACACTTAACAATACATTATAAGAATTCTATTTAAGCTTCAAAGTCATGCACTGGAGATGAAAGAAAAGGGCGATTGGTGTGCAACCTTAATTCTGTCCCCATCTGCATTATGCTACAGAATTTAATTGTTGAATCACTTGTGCCTTGGGGACAGTCCAAAATGGGAGTTCAAGAGGCAGAATCAAGAAAATTTTAATGCAGCATTTATTTCTCAACATTGCAGTACACACGATTTGCATTCTGAGTAGCTTTTTTGAATGTAATTTGAAACTTAAGAAAAAAAGTCCGCAGGAAAGGAAGTACAATTATTTATGAATGGGAAACTGAGATGTGGAGTAATTAAGAAAGCCATTCAGAGTCACATAAAAAAATGGAAATGGAGAGGAAATTAAACCTAGTTTCCCAGTAGAGTTTTGATTGCAGGAAGCTGACCCATGGTAAAATATTTCTGTGCAATTGTTGTTTAAAATAAGATGATTTTGTTAAAAAACTTATATCTATAATGCCTTTGTTTTTAAGTGTTGGACTGTCTCCTGTACTTTAAAAGAAAAAATGTCCATGTCCTAAACCATGTGCAACAATTACTTGAATAATATAGGAATGCCCTTTCTGTATTTTCTATTATCCAACTTATTGCATTCATTTTCTTTACTGCAAGGTGAGTTAGGAAAATGATGGCACTGGCACAAGCCTTTCCCACAAGCCACCCTTCCCTCCACACTGCCCTCCTGGCCATGGGGGCCCTGTGGAATGTGGAAGGCTTTCTGTGCTTCTGGTAAGTGATGCTCAGCACCACTTTCCAGGAAAAGTAATTGTCCATTAGTTTTCCATCTCTGCCTGTGTGCACACAGCAAAGGAAATCCTGGCAGCATCAGCTGACCCTGGTGAGGAAGGAACAAGGTGCTGCAATGCAGCCCACACCAGGACCTCACCAGTCCCCCTGGCTGACCTGGAGAGACATGATCAAGGAAACAAGAGCATCTGGAAAGCAGTTGTGGGGTCTGCTTGTCTCAAAAATCCTTCTCAGTAGAGAAGGGCTTTTGTGGTGGGCCAGGTGTCCTCTCTGAGACCTTTCCATGGCTAAGGGGTTGCTGTGGAGCTGCTCTGACAGCAGAGCGTGGGGATTTGGCCTCACTCGTGAGCAAGCTTGGTCGTGGGGTCTAAGCTGCTTCAGCAGAAATCTCCTTGTGGCTACATCCCTCTTTGGTCCTTCCTCTGCTTGTTTCCAAAATGACCCATCCAAGTGCCCTGTGGCCACCACAGCACCTGTGGCCTGCAGGGAAGGACAGCACAGCAGGGCAAATGAAATGTGCATTTTCCTTCTGCCGATATGGAAGGAATCCTAGGAGGCTAGGATTGCCCCCATCACTCTTCCCCAGCCTGTTTCCAGCTCACAGGGAAAGCTGCTTTTCCCTGCAGCCCTCTGAGTTCGTTAGTTTCCTCTCTTTCCTTTCTTCTGCCGCCCAGTCCTGGCTCTTTGTGTACTCTTTGTGTAACCCTGCCCAGGCTCTGCATACCTGTGCACCCTCTGGTGACGACACAGAGCTGGGAGCCAGGGCAGAGCTGCCGAGGGGATCCTCCTGCCATTAATCCAAACTCCTCCAGGAGGGCAGCCCTGTAATTGCATCCAGCTTTCCCTAGGAAATGACTGTGAGCTTCGGAGATTTTGTTCCATCCCGGGTTGCAGCTATGCAGCCTCTGTTTGTTTGCAGAGATTTGTCTGCCATCAGCTTTGTGCTTTGTGCTAACAGCCAGGAAGAACAGCTGATGGAAGGTGCCGAGGTTCCTGGGCTCCCACAGAGGTACTGCTCTCTCTTTATGAGGGCTAATACTGTCTAGGGTTAAGATGTATGTCTGAGCCAGCAGGGATAAATCAAAAAAATCTTCTCTCTTCAGCTTCTCTTCATCTACATATATGGCCTTCAGCTCAGCCTCCCACCAGATTACAAGCACATCCCCACAGCTCCCTGTGAAAGAGCCAGGGCTTGACTGAATCTCTCAAAATACTTTAGGTACGAGATCACCCTCCCCTTAGCTGGAACTCTGAATAAAACCATCCTGATGCCCAGAAAGCACCACTTAATCAGTGCTTCTGTTTTTTCTACATCCCTCCCTTCTGCCATGGGGACACCTGGTACACACAAAAGCCTTTATTTACTATGAGAGATTTATGGCACAGCCAGAAATGGAAGGGAATGCTACTTCTTGCCTTGAGATCACTTTGCAGCTCCCATCCCACGCAACCACCTGGGAAACTGTGAACTACTTTGTAGCCCCTTTTGCAGAAAAAAAATCCATCTTTCCCAGACTTTCCCAGGTCACACTCTCTTTTTCAGCCTCCTGGAGGATGCAGCTATATTGCCCTCACAGGCACAGAGAGTAACTGCAGAAAATTGGAGACCCTGGTCAGTGCTGTTGGGCGAAGGAGAGGTGAGGAAATGAGGAAAAGCTGAGAGAGAGTTCTGTGGAGGTCTCTGCAGTGGCTCAGATGCTTTTCTGAAGTTCCAGACAAGTTCACTGAAGTGACTGGGATATTCAGCAGAAGAAGAGGATCAATCCTTTTATTTTCTCCTGGAGTTGTGTCTCACACTTGGAGAGGTGCTGACCATGGCTTTTTCCTCATGACAGACAATGGGTTAGAGGAGTGGGAATAGACAGAGACTTCTGAAGTGACCAATACCCATAACAATTGGATTCAGGCTTTTATTTTGCAGCTCATCCCAAATGGAGTCGAGGGCTTATTTGTATGGTGAGAATCAGCCATGGGCTCATACCCAGAACAAGAAGCTGGACTCACTCACCCCAGCACTCATCATGCCATTGAGATGGATGGATGGATGGATGGATGGATGGATGGATGGATGGATGGATGGATGGATGGATGGATGGATGAATCCCAGAAATTCATCAGACAAGAGGGACATGAGGAAGATGGAGGTTCCAGCTAGCTCCATTTGTCACGGTGGATATAGGTTGGAGTGTCTCCCTGCTAAGGAGTACCAAAGGCACTGCTGAACTTCCTTGTGTCTCTTATATTGCTCCCTTTCCATGACCAAATGAAAGTTGGCCAGTTTGGCCATAAAATCGTGGGAATCTGTGGAAGCCAATGACAAATTCCAGACAGTTTGTACCATAATTAATGAGCAGTTAATTATCTTGGATGGGAGAGCATCCCTACAGGACTGCAGTGTGGAGAGACACTGTGCTCTGTAAAAATAGGAAAAAAAGATAAAACTGTGATATTAGAAAAGAGCTTGTTTTTAGTGAAACAGATGCTAAAATATTACAAACACCCTGACAGACTAAGAAAAAGCTGTAAGTTGAAAAAGGATCCTGTGTGTTAAAGACAGGCTTTGACACATCTTTCTGAACTGCTTCTTCACCAGCTGTCTTGCCCCATCAGTGGCATATCTGAGCTGGGCTATGGTCTCTTCGAGGATGTAGTGCAACCTGTGACACAGACAAAATAATTCCTGCCCAACACCGAGCCCAGAGTGGTATTTTCACTTTTGAGGCCGTGTCCCACACTGACTGCAGCAGGGCATCTGCTCAGTACCAGCCTGGAATTCCACCACCTGCACTCATTCTCACCCAGGAGGCTGGTGATGCTTCACCTCCAGTACCAACCCAGGGGCATCTCTGCCCTCATCCAGGGGCTGAATCCTACCCTGGGCTAAGTCATCTTGTGGCTTACGGTGCAGTGTCTAGGTTGGGAACTTGAGGTTGGAGGGGATACTTGAGGCTCAGGAGTATCTTCTTCTGGCCATTTTTGCTCAACCCACTGTTTTTATTCTCATGATCTCCATGGCAGGATCTGTGGCTTGTGTGTGGGGAACACAACTTGATCACTTTTCCTAACTCCTGGGCCTGCCTGAAGGCTGGATGTGGTGACATTTCCATGTTATCGAAATTAGACCCAACCTCATCAGATCCCAACTGCTTCCAAGGAAGTGCAACATCACACCTGCTCCCCGCAATCTCCCAGGCACATACCACCAGAGAGGTTTTTTCTTGTCACAGCTTACAAGATCTGGTTCTCACTGCAGTTCACCCCAGTGACCTATTTCTATAGTTTAATATTCTATTTTGTCCCCACCTTGCAGTCTATATTTAGGACTAGCTGGAAGGACCAATTTCTGGTCCTCAATGAGATGCAGGCAGCTCCATTCTTGCCATGGTTTCATTTCTAAATCACTAATTCATTTTACATTACAATGTTGGACAGGACTTTGAGAGCCTTACTCACAAACATGAGAATTTATTCATATAAAAAAACTTCCTTATATTATGGGTATACTTACATGCCCATTCAATAAATATAAGAGTATGGCCTCTCAGTCATGCTATTAGGTGGCAGATTTAGCTCTAATTTTGGTTTTACCCATTCCTGATTCTCTCAAAATTTCCAAAAGGTCACGGCTACACCTGATTCTTTCTGAGACTGACTGGAGGCATGTAGAAACACAGGCAAGGAGCTCAGTGCCAAGGTACAGTCTTGCCAATACACACATCAGTAAAGAGGGAATGTGGGAGGTTATTGGGCCAATTTGTCCTTCACATCAGCTACAGGACAGATTTGACCCTTCAGAGTGCCAGGCAGAACACAATATATGATGCTTGACTGAAATTTGAAGAGAGAACATAATATTTTCTTAGGACTTTCTCAAAATCTGAGGAAGCTGAGAATAACTATGAGGTTGAAAACAGGGGACAAAGCAATTACAGCTAACTTTCAGTCTCACATTTCTATGGAAGATCAAAGTAACCCATGTACTACAGGAAAGACTAATTCCCAGTGCAGTATTTCTTACCATTTCTGCAAATGTTACTTCTTCCTTGGTTTAAAGTAGATTTTTCTATAGAAATTACTCTTCTAGTATCTTATATTGACATACCTTTCCATCTCCCATATATATATATTTATAGATACTGATGTATTTTTACACATACATGTTCATTCCAGCTGTATCAGTCCCATCTTCTCTTTTAATATCAGTCTTGGTTTATGACCTCAAGTAATTTGTAAGACAAAGACAAATACAGCTTGTAGTTTTGAGCTTCTCATTTTGGTTTTAAGGCCACAAAACAAAATCTACACTAAAACTTCTTTAGGGACTGTAGGATTGTTCAGTCATTAGAGGATGGTACCTCTTTCCAAGGCACATTTTGCTAGCCATGAGAGACACATATTGTACCAGCATGTATCTCCTATTCAGATTTATTAGTGATGGATGTTAAATAAATTTGTTCTAGGAATTAAGCTGGAAAATAGACAGACCAGCCTTGTCGCATTTAAATTTGTAACTCTGACACTGCCTCTCTTTTCTATGTTTGAGCAACTTGAACAACTTTGTTTTAATAGTTTGCATACAAAACATAGACTGGCCTGTCATCATTTTAAGTAGAGTTACATTTTGACAGCAGGGTGGTACAGTGAATGAGGTGAGACAAAAGAAAGAGTCCTTGGTTAGGCTCTACATAACAGAATAATGCTCAGATTTTAGGTTCCCACTTAACTTTCACTGGCTCGAAGTAACTGAGTGGGTCAATTAATCCTCATAACAGAAAGCAATTGCATTGCTTCTCCAGTCCAGGCTACAGAGAAAAAAACCACTGTGGTGTTCTCAAAGAAAGCAACTGCTGTACCAAGCCGGGGTCCTGGGCAATTTATTTAGTGTCAATTTGCCAAGATCTGTGCTGCCATATCTGTGCATTTAATGTCATGGACCTGGACATAATTGCTTCTCATGAATGTGGCCAAGTCCATTAAAGAGCTTATTCCCTTCAGGGGAGAACTAGAGCTGCACCTGTGATCTGTGTGGCAATGGCTTTGTGTGCAGAGACCTGGCCAGGACTTCCACATCCTTGGTTCCATCAGATATCAGATATGATATATTATCTATTATATACTCCTATCACCTTAAGCAGATGATAGGTTTGCCCTGATGGCTTGTTGAGGGGTGTGCTCACACGGTGGGCAGGTATTTTATGATTCATTATCTCTATTGCAAGGATGGTCACATGCATTATGCACTGAAAACTGCTCATACTCTGCTCTAACACAAAAAGATTATTAGATAGGAATTACTAGATAGCAAATTTGCTCATTAGTCTTCCCACTCTGTTCACCCCCACCTGAGGTCAATAGCTGAAGGAGGAGGTATGAACACACTGAGTGTGGTGGTGCCTGGCTTTAGACAATGAGCAGATAGAAAATGTTTCCTACGCACAGGTAGGAGCTGGGTAACTCCTGGGTACCTAGAATAGGAGGTACCAACACTAAGGTGAGATAAAGGTGTAATTTTAATTTTTTCCTCAGATTATTGTGCCTTCTAGTCCTAAGTCCCCTCCAAGAAGAAGTGAGGACTAAGCACTGCAAAAAGATTGTTACATATGCTTTTTTCTTTTCAAAGGGAAGGCAGTTCTCATTATAGCCAGTAATACAATGAATGGAGCATTCACCCAGGATGTAGGTGATAGGTTAAGTTCCTTTCTATTATTGTGGAAATGTCCCACTGATTTCACATATATTATCAGTTCTTCTTTGATGCAGTGAATGTGCACAGAGATCAGATTCTGTGTGTTCCTTGCAGACTGTCCATTTTTGCTGGCTTTAGCTCCTTCTTCCCATGTAGACTTTGCATCATATCTTGTCTTTAAAAGTATTTATAGCTTCTTTGCCACTACCTTGGTGCTGGGGAGTGACATTAGACCCCAAAATATGTCCAGGATTCATTTAGACAACGGCTTGTTTAATTTTCTGCTTCATTTAAATAAGCCATCTTTCACATAAGTAAGTTGCTCTGTATGAAACTTTTCATATGTAGCTCTGTGAGCAATGCCTCAGCACCACGTAAGTCCCTGAGGTTTGTTTCCCAGCACCTTTCCCTGTTAGAGGCAAGAGGAGAAGGCCACTGAGCAGCATTAGGGAAAAGAGAGACTGATTCCCATGGCAGCTGCCTGGAGAGAGGAAAGGCCTGTGGCTGGTGTCCCATCGATTGCAGTGCAGGCACACACTTTGCTATGATGCAGTGCCACTCCAGACTGATATGGGAGAGATTTTGTGACAGGCTCTGAAGGTTTGATGCCCTTGTACCTGCTGAACATCAGCTATCTTGCTTTAGTGAACATGTAACTGGGAAGCTGCAGGTGCAAACTTGGGGGATTACTTTTGAGGTAGGGATGTAGAAAGACTCTTCACAATAAAAGTAACAACACCCAGGTGGAGGTGGGTTTGCTATGAATTTGTATCTTTTTCAGAGGCCAGATTGACATTCCTCATTCACGACGGCAGTGTGGCTCCAGCACAGGACACAGAATCACTGCAGGTTAAGCAAAGGTTACAGCGTTCCTGCAGGTTAGGCACAGGTTCTCTGCCACGATTCACCACTCTCATACACATTTCACCCATGTAGAGTTTCACACCCCATGGCAGGGACAAGGGCTTTTGCTCGATGTGTGAAGCAACAGGAAACAAGGCTGCTCAGGAGCTGTCTTGATAAAATTCCCAGTTTTGTTGTAACTTCAATTGCTTGCCATTTAATTAGCCAGCACACTTACCAATGCTCATTCAGATGAGACTGAGCTAGGGGAAAGCTGGTGCTTCTAACTCATCATTTGCAACTGTATGAGATTGCAACTGTATCAGATGTCCCCTTATGAATACGACTGACAAAGTTTAATAATTAATCTTCCAAAAAAAAATGAGCTGAAGAGGCAAACAATACTTGTTTCCTTCAGTGAAAAATCAGCCTTTCAGCTCAATTCATAATCATCTGCCTTGAATTACAACACAACAAAAATTATTTCTTCCAGTCTTCTATGTAGAAATAGGAAAAGAAATAATTAGCATGTGATGACGGAACTGCCAAGGGTATCTTTAGTTCAACCATGTAGTCTGCTACACTAGCTACATGTGGAATTCAATATTTTGATTTCAAATGAGAGCACTTACTACATTCCTCATTGTATAAATGATTTTGCAGCCATTGGTAAATAGGATTATGTAAAGGCCTGACTCACGGGATGCTGTATTAAAAAGGACAAACCGATGGGGAACATCCCATGAAAGGCCTCAACATTTCTGCTGATTGATAAAATTATCAAGAAATTGCAATCACAAGCTTTTCTAGAATATTTTCCTTTTAATCCTGAATGACAGACTCCCTTAAGTCTGAAAAGAAGAGGAAAAAATGAAAGGAAAAAATTAAAAAGAAAAATTTGTTACCCTAAATTGACCCTTAAGTCCTGTTTAGCAAAAAAATACTAGAAGGAAGGGAAAAACTGGGCTTCCAGGAAAACCATCTGATCAAATTCCTAACTAGAAATTATATGAAGAGTGGTAGACCATAATCTCTGAGACTGAATCTTTAGAATTATATATCCAATTCTCATCAGGAATGCTTTAGAAGAAAAACTTTATGCAAAGCTGATACTGCTATTTGTCATATCCAAGGTTTCAATGGGAAACATCATTGCTTTTTAAGTACTATGAAATGAAGAAGAAATGCTATTGTTGGTGTTCCTGCTTTGTCTATTATCTTTTATAATGAAGGAATGATATCCTACTCAAATACACTTGAGTTCAATCACTGGTGAATCAGGAGTCCCTCCCATACTCCCATCAAAGATTCTTGAACATCTGCAGAATCTGAACTTTGGTTTTTAAACAAAATCATTTCTAATCTCTGTGTTTGAAGAGAAAAAACTTCAACTTTCAAATATGAACTGAGTGCAGACTGATGCTATTCTCTGTTACAAGCTGAGGTAGTAAATCAATAGCGATATGAAAGATGAAATCCCTCCCCATCTCCCACCTTTCATTTCAGTAGGCTGAAGACTCTGAAGATTGTCTCTGAAGGGTGATTTTAGTGTCAACGTTGTTATCAATTTATTTTTCTGACAAAGGCTTTGAGAAACATGGAAATAGAGCTGAGAGATCCTTCTGGGTCACAGAATTGACCTTCCTGCCATGGCAGCACTACAACATACAGCTCTCTCCAAAAATGGATAGTTCTACTTTTTTTAATCTAACTTTGTTTTTTGGCCCACACTACTCTGATTAAAGGCTTCACCACTTCAGGGTAGCAGGTATTTTCTTCTGAAACCAAGGCCAAATCTATTCAAGATCAGCTTATACCCATTTGTGAGGGTGTCAGCATCGCTCTGAAGTATAAATAGCTCTTCTCCTTTCTTGATGTTAACCCCACAGTGCATTCAGCAGTGATCACACCACCCTCTCAGCCTTCACTTGCCAGACTAAACAAGTGAAGGTCTGTATGTCTACTTGAAGCTGGCTGCCACTTCCCTGATCCTGCTGGAATTGTGTCAGCTATTTCCAATAAGACTCACCAGTAATGTTATGTAAGTGGCAATAATATTATCCTGGTTTTGTTGAGGAAAGTCTCCTGAGAATCTTTCCTTTTTTTTTTTTTTTTTTTTAATTCTGGCAGGTCTGAGAAGAAGAAACTAATAAGAGTTATCCAGACTGATGAGGTTATTTAAAGTATGCCAGTGGGCACGCAGCTAACAGAGTGACAACTCTTTTGACTCACCACAGAAGCGGTGAGTCTGAGGTCCTCAGGCATCTCAGAGCACACGGAGTCTGGAAAGACAAAGAGGAACAAGGAGTATTGGATACTATTTATTGAGCACTTGTTTTTGTAATTTTTAAGCCCAAATTCTCTTACCATATTCATTTTTCCTGCCCTGGTGGTGGCACTCTTTGCTTCCCAAGAGAAACCAGTAAGAAAAGCCAGAAACTGCACAGAGCAAGGAGGAGGCTGGTGCATGAAAGGATGTAGTAAGCCTGGCAGGGGGAGAGGGAGCTGGCAGAGAGAAATCCATCCCAGGGACACTCCTTGTCACAACAGTGCCACTGTAGGGTGCTCCTGTCAGCCCAGCATCCATTTGAATATAGCATCCATCTGAATGGTTGTCTTATGACATGGCAATGTCCCCACCACGATGGGAATGTTCAGGAAAGATACATTATAATAAAATGCAAATAGTGTATTGTCTTTGAAAATGCCCATAGCTGAGTGGGCAGCATAATGACATTAATTCAAGCTTCTAAAGAATATCACTGCTATTGGTATTGATCTGACACCCATAATTGATATTAATGGGCTGTAAGCACAGTTTAGTTACTCCCTTCTAAAATATCACCTTGAAATTTTCCACTGCTGATAGCACACAGGGGCAGGTCTCTTTCCAGAACAGGGAATTGATACATGGCCCGAGATAAAGGAATGGAAAGCAGCAGAGATGGGGATGGAACAGCTATGCAAGAGTGTCTGTAATAAAAGAGAAGAACGACAGAGGATTAGAGGGTACTGAAACGGCCCCTACGATGGACTGGCTACATCTGTGTAGAATGATCATGTCTCTTCCTGGGGGCCTCTCAGTTACACAGATACAGGATAATGTGCTTTTGCAACCAGCTTGGCCCAAGAGAAGTGTGCTGGTCCTCTCACTAAGGCGAGGCTCCAGCAGCAGGAAAATGGGCAAGCAGGCTTCATGTCTCGACTTACACAGACCCAAAAATACCAAACCAGCTTTGGTTGGGGGCCAGAAACATCGTGAAGGAGAGCAATCCCGAGCTGCACTGCTTGCAGCACCCAGCCACCACTAGAGAGAGCAGTTCAGATCTTGTCTCAGGCAACATGGAGCTGGCCCTCAAGTACTGAGGTGAGACCTTCTCCTTGTGATCCACGCAGACCTGCTCCACCAGGGAAAGGTTTAACTCTAACCCATGGGTAAAGCATGGCACCTGCTGAGTTGGGCCCGTGGAGATGCAATTCAAATTCCATTATGGCTAAGTCCATAAAGACACCTTAGCCTGAATTTAAAAGCACTTCAAATAATCTTCCATCCTTATGAATTCTAGATTAGGTTGGAAACAAAAGCTCTGTGGTCTAATCACTGAGAGTGAGCACTCAGGACCTCTTTCCCAGTGTTTCATATTGGTCCAGGGGCAGATAGAAGCACCAAGCCTTGATCTTGGGGAAGTAAGTGCTGTAAGTCAAGATTAAGTAAGGTAACATTTCCACTGCAGTATCTTTCCCAGCCTTATGATCAAGCAAATTCACATGCTTGCTTCCCCAGATCTTCCACAGCTGGATTTTCCATACCTTTTTGCTGACCATTTATTTTTTCTATCCATGTTAACTTGAAACTATAATTGCCAAGCTCATCTTCCAGTGTCTTCCACTCTTCCAGTACCTGCATTCCATAGCCATTGATCCTAATGAGGATGACATGGGAAACCAAGGGTTAGCTGCCCTCATAAACCTCCCAAAATGTCTGATACACAGAACTCTGGAAAATTTGCTGGTAACCTGTAATCTTCAAGAATCTCATAGCAGAAATAATCATGTAACCAGAAACAAGAAGGAAAGATGCACATCATCTGAATGTAATCCCAGCGTCCTCAGAACTAATTCCTTGAAGTGCTTGAAAGAAATCTGATGGGGTGTAAGAGTTGTAGAGTCTTCTCATTGCCCAGGGAATGTGGTGCTGCTTTTACTGGGTTTTGCATGTTAGCTCTGTGCAGTATCACTGATAATACTCAGACACTTCTTGCTGTGTGGGTAGGACTAATGCAAGATGGTGTTGATGCAAATATAGCTTGCTTGCTGAAAGTGAGCTGGAAAATTGTTTCACATGTTCACTAAGCTATACCCCGTGAGTCACATATCAAAATGCATTCAGAAGTGGATGTTATTTCTGTGCATCAAGAACATAAATTAGAATCCAGGTTTTATAAAGACAGCAAAAGATGTATCTACCAGAATGAAGAGAACAGAAGGTTAAGACAAACAACTGATTTTCCCCAGTTTAGTGAGTCATCACCTGAGCCACTGTCCCTAACCATGTACATGTCATTCCCCTCTGGCAAATGTGAAGTAAAACACTGAGCAGAACTGAGTTACAAGCTGGCAGGAGTGACCAAATGCTCCATGACAGTGGCCCAGCTGATGTCCAGTAGTGTGTCACCAGGAGTCACATCCTTCTCTGCAAGGTGGACACTTACCTTTTTCTGGTTCAAACTCAGGAAAATCAGCTGCTACCAGCACCCTCACTCTCTGGTTTTTGGAGAAAAAGGAGCACCTGACAGAGTTCACTGAGGGCCTGCCAGCCCCTGTGCTGATAGCTCTGTTGCTTTGTTGAGACATGGATCTCCCAAGGTCTTTAAAGGCTGCTTTGATCTGTAGTGGTGCTGAATGCAGCATCTTACTGTCGATTTAATGGGATCCAGAAAAGCTCAGCATTCCTGGAAAACAATCTGCTTAAATCTGTTGGCATTAAATATACTCAAACGTTTTTCCTTGTACTGATTACCTAAGGTGTTGAGTCAGTATTTTAGTGTCAGGGCTAGTAGACAGCAAAGAATCTCTACCTCTGTCTGCACTGAACCAGTCAAGGATTTAATGAAGTGATTAAGGCAAAAGATAATCACAGTCAGGATACACTGTTCCTAACTTACACATGCAGCACTGGATATCTCAAGAGCTGTCATTACCTTTTCACTGGACAATACAATGATTTTTATTCTCCAAGGAAAGATGTGTAACCTGCCAGCTGGATGCTCCTGTGGATTTAGAAAGAGGCTGGAGAAACAGCAAGCCCAGCTGCTGAAGAACACTCAAGATCCAGGGCTTCTTCTCTTTTGCATATTGCTGAGCATAGCTTGATTTTTGTATGAAAAAAGTAATATTTAGTATTACTCCACATCCGCTGTTTGCAAGAGGCATTGGTGAGCACTGAGTAAACTCTGTGCTAAGAGTTCTGCTGAGCTCCATTCCATGTTCTCATTTTATTGCATCCCTGTTTCCTGACCCTGCACCTCCTACACTATCTCCCAACATGAACTGCACTGGATATGATATAATTTACACACGTTAAAGACAGAAACCATCTCAATACATATCTTAAAGATACTTTTGCATTAAAAACTACATTCTCTCTTTCTCTCTGAAGTAATTTCTACTTGAGGTATCTAAGTCTTGATTAATGCACATATATATCTGATGCAAGAGCAGTGTCAAGTATTCTCTGTAGCCTTTTATAGCATGATTTGACTACAAAATGTCTTTGAATATTCATATGAGTACTAGAAAGCCTATTAATGGTTACAGTTTGGGAACATTTTAAACCAAATGAGATGAAGGTCAGATTGTGTGGGGCTTTGAGTTACCTGGTCTGGTAGAAGGTGTCCCTGCCCATGTGCTAGATGATCTTTAAGGTCCCTTCCAACAAAAATAATTCCATGATTACATGATTTTTCCAGACATCAATAGCTTTTACTCATATATCAACCCTTTTGGCATTGGAGATAATCATCTAGATTTTGACTGTGAGAGACCTACAAAGAGGAAAAAATCTTCAAGCTCCTTTTTATTTCTGTTCAATTTTTTATAATAAACATGACTTCTTGCCTTTATCCTTTTCTGCTGAATTTGGCAGAGGAGAAAACGACACAGTAGTCCTGCAGACTTTGTGGAAATGGATGGTGGGCAGAGGAAGGAGACCCCAATTACTGCCCCAGAGAGAAGGACCATGGGTCAAGCCCCGGTGTGCTGAGGTGTAGGGCCTAGCTATAGGGAGTGAGCACTAAGAAGGAACAGGGTTGAAACCCCCACTCCTTCATTAGAGTTGGAAGGCAGTGAAAAGGTGCCCTCCATCAGAGAGAGCCAAATTTAACAATTCTGATATGTATTTACCATAAAGAGACAGAGTAAAGAAAATACTGTATATTTTTATTCTTGCATTTGAACAAAAACGACACAAATCCAAACTAAGCAAAATTCCCAGTAGTTGTCTAGTACATCTCTTCACAACCTATGTAACTCCAGTTGAAAGCAGGAGGTATTTTTTCTGTCTCCCTAAGAATAACTCAGGCTCTTAATATACTACCAATTAGAGTTAGAATTATGTATAGATTGTTTTAATGGTTTATTGACATGCTAGTGAACTAAGTACCTCGCTTTATTAGTATCATTTAAGTCTGTACTAGAAAAGCCATTATAGAATTCCGTTTCTAATAGCAATAACAGTAACAATCTAGATTTTTGAAGGAAAGGCAAAACTATCTATCTGCCAATTCCACAATACAACCACATATCAACCAATGATCCCCAAAACAAACTAAATTCTGAGCTGATCATAGAACTGATAGCAGAGTAACTGAAGAATTTCTAAATCCCACTTTCTTCACAGTGGTAATTTAACCTATATGAGGTATCCCTAAAAAAAATCAATCATATCTGCATTACATAGATAATTTTTTTCTGACGTATGCGTTTCCATGAACTTACCCACCACAATTGTGCCCCAGCACTACACCTTTCACCAAAGCGTAAGCAGATTCCAATAAAAAAATTGTCCATGGGTGGTTACACTGTAACATATTTTAAAAAAAGTCTATTTCATTGAAAAGTATCCATTACATACAATAACAGTTATTTGTTTTGAAACATCTGTTTTATGATTTCAAGCCACATAAAAAGAACACTTTTCCTGTGGCACTTAGAAACAAGACAACATGGAAGGGTTTTTACTCCCCTTTCTGTAACAGAAATAAGCATGAAGGGGCAAAACCTTGACTCATTAGGTGCCTGGAGAAACGACAGCTGAAATAGTGGGGCAGGTGGTGACCCATTTGGTTGTCACTAGCAAAGCCATTCAGGTGCCACTAGCAGAGGGTGAGCACATGACACCAGGTCTTGCCATTAATGCTACCTGGAAATGTGAGTAAACAGCAGTTCCTAGGAACAGGAGCATTTCACATCCCTTGCTTGCTCTGAGCTTAAGAGCCCAGAGCTCTCACCTCCTTCAACACCAGTCCTGAGGGACCATCCTCACAGGCTCTCTCCTGCTTGCCTGTTCAAGGTCCAAGAGTATTCAGTTGTCACAGCCCAGGCTGATCCCTCATCCAGGCTGAGCAGAAGGTGCAAAAAAGCCACTGGGACTGATGTACCCTGCCCAAGGCTTTCGGTCAGAGAGGGTCTTTGCAGAAGTAAAGTCACAAGAAGCACAAAGTCCCCAGTTTGGTGGCTGGGGTCCCAGGGCACAAGGGAATGTGAGGAGTGTGGATTAGGAGTGGCAGCAAAGTCAGAGACATCTGGGTTTAGAACTGAAAGATGAAGCTGGGGATCTGGGAGAGCTGTCCCTGGTGCGTTCAGAAACCAAGGTCTTTGCCAAATGAAAACATTACATGAAAGAATATATGAAATTCATATGATCTGCATTTTCATCCTGCAAATGCACTCAACCAAGATATCAGATGGTTACTCTGGCTAAAGGGATTATAATGTCCTCTTCCCTTGTATGTGTGAAATAGTCACATCAGGACTTTTTTCAAATGAAATCCCAGAAAACATTACAAAAAGATCTGTGCTGAATCCACATCACAGCTCAGATAGGAGTAAAATCCTGAAAAAACTGTGAATCAAATCCTTTCCTGCAATACANTTTTTTTTTTTTTTTCTGGGGAACTACATACAAGAAAACCAAGGACAGAAGTTAACTCTAATGGGAAGAAGTTTTTCTTACCAATGACAAAAAATGACAAAGCGTCAGGACATTTAACAAACTTTCTATGCAAAGAAGGTTGAGGAAAATGAAGTAATTACTTGAAATCTTCCCCTGGGCAGAATTTCATCTGAATAAATTATTTCAACAGTGCATGACACTAAGTCTTCTCTATTACTGACAGTCACACCAATTTAACTGGTGTAACCATTCTGACTTTGGACTTTTACTTCATTTTGGTTTTGATTTGTTCCCAACTGATGCAAGCTAACTGATAGAACTTCAGTTCAATTTGAAACAAAAGTGGTTTAGATAGTTTTTAACTAAAACTTCTTAGAAACAATCTGTAATCTACTCCTGTGTGACATGGAAACCTCCTATCAGAATAAAGATGCTCATATACCAAAAATAAACAAAATTAATTTCATCCCATCTATTTTTTCCCTGCTCAGTGTTACCCAGACAAACCCAAGGTCAGGTACTCAGCCAATCCCAGTGGTTCAGCATTTCACACATCTGAAAACATTGCAAGGCAAGGCAAGAGTCCTCCTGAAGTGATGCAGGAGAGGTTTTAAAGGTCAGTAAACAGACCAGCTAAAAACCAGACCAAGAAACAGTAGCAACAAAGCAAGAAAATAGAATGGAGGATCAAGGTATGTGATTCAAAGACTACCTATTCTTGGATGCAGGGTTGCCCAGTTTGGAGAATACTAAGCGCTCCTGCTTTCTCCAAATGGCAAGATTTAAATTCCAGAAAGTGAAAACCTTTCCCTCTTAATTGTGATGAAAGGGTATTTTTGTAAAATATCATGGACAGTCTTAAAACCAGAAAGAAATACTGGAGGCATTTTTATGCATAGGAATTGTCTCAGTTCTTAAGTAAAATTGCTTTCTTATACTGCTTAAAGAATGTTTAATGTTAAATAAACATGGTGTCTCTGGAATTCATGGCATTCCCTGGAGAAACACACAAGTACTATTAAATAAGTGGTCCTCACAACACCTCATGATGTAAGTAAATATTCTTCTGTTTCTACATAGCTAGATGTTACCCACTTCTCTGGATGATAACCCCAAAATATTAAATTCTGTCACTGTTAGCTCCAATGCCTCTGGAAGCCAACAGACCTTAGGCAGGTATCTGTACTTAAGGGCATTAAGAAGACACAGAAAGAAATAATTTTAAACTTTGGAACTGAAGTTCCTAGCTGTCAATCCTGACCTGAATTTCCCAGACTATTTAAAACACAAATGTAAAAGCTTGTCACTGAAAGTTTAACAGTATAAAGATGATTAATCTGAGCTGCTGACATGGAACCCCATGTCAGGGTGATGTCATCACTGTAGGCCAGTGATGTTGTGTTTGCGGACTTTCAGTTTTCCTGGTAAGAATAGCTCCTAGGGCCAGAGAGAAGAGGGGGCAGGAAGCACTGTCTACTGCTATTAAAATGGTCCACTGAGCTCATGCCTTTAAGGAGGCTCAGCCAAATAAATAGTCAAACATTAACCTTTTTAGCTTAGAAAGGAAAGAAAACAGTCCACGAGTGAGCCATGCCCTGGCTGCAGCCCTGGTGCTGCCCAGCTCTTTGGTGTCCCTCTGCTGCCAGATGTGGCTGCTCACGGGGTGCTCACCATGGGGTGCATCTCTTCCCACATGGGGGACACTGAGCCCTGGTTTCTCATTTGAGAAGTACATATTAATTAAAAGAATCAGAGTCATTTAATCTTGGAAAGACCTTTAAGATCATCAAGTCCAACCATAATTCATTAATTTACTGTATAAGCAAGGTGAAGACTAAATCAATGATCTAAACATTTGCAGAGAGCACACAGAAATGAGAACAACTGCTGGTTAATCCTGTTTCCAGAAGTGAACTGAACTTCCATGTAATAAATTAACAAAAATTGACATAAATTCACAAGTAAGGAATTCCTCTTCTGTGCCCCCCTGAGGCAGCGATAAATCATGCACTTTAAATAACAAGTGGGGGGTGTGGCTTCATGATGGAGTCTGCCTGCAGAGCCAGGTTAGTGCAATATCCTGGGTTTTGCACTCATGAATCAAGTAAGGAAATGTCATGCAAAGAAGAAAACTTCTGGTCTGTTATATTAATGGCCATGTAAACAGCAAACCCTTGCCATTTAAACTCTGGCAGGATTTTTTTTTTAAATGGCCAGTGAGAATTATTTTTCAGGGTAAAGTTTTGAAAGACAATAGCAAGCCAGATCTTCCAGAAAAAAGTATTTCTATGAAGAAGCTTGAGTTCTCTTCAAATATTCTCCAGGTCTCAGCAGGTCCTAAAAGACTTCAGCTCATACAGAAGTTGCTACTGCAAATCTGAGTACAGAGAAATGTAGAAGACATCTGTCAGAACATCATGGTAACATTAGAAGGAAGAAATGTTTCCTTTTGAGAGAAAAATAAGTATGGGAGTTTCAGAACAGGATCAAATTAGACAATAAAAAAAAAAAAAAAGAAAAATTACCTTGGGTGTGGAAATTACTCGGGGTGAAGAGCCTGGCCAGAAGGAAACAAAGATCTCTGACAGCTGGGAGGAGTGAGTGTTGACTTCCCAGAGGGCATCCCTGAGGTTGCATTATATTCGCTGGAGGCTGACCAAAATGTGTACTCTTTGGGAACAAGTACCTGGGGCCAGTTGAGCCAGCACCAAGGTGCATGGACTAAAAGGTGGTAAAGAGCTAAGACTGAGTACTAGGTATTTGGATTTAGCTGAGTTACATTCTTACATGGATTGTGATGGCGAAAGTCATGATGACAGCGGTTATTTTCTCAAATGTCTCAGAAATGCAAAAGCTTTCTACTTCCAGAAAGACAGAAGAAATCAGCTGATGCAGGTAAGTAGTGAGATCAGTAACTGTCATACATTTACTGCAATTTGTGCAAACTTGCTAATGGTAGATGTCAGACATAAGACAATATGTAATTGGAGCAGATTGTAAAGATAATTATAGCACACTTCTCAGAATACAATTCAAGCTTTTTATTTTTTTTGGTTGCTAGGTAAGAAAAGATTGAAAATGAAAAGGTGGTGCCACAGACATTGTGAAAGTGTATGAGAATATTTCCACTGTTGTTCAGATGGGCACTATTTTTGCTTCCAAGAGTCACTGATAACTCAGGTTCTACATCTTGTTGGCATAAATGCTCAAAGTCTTAACGTAATAAACTAGCTCCAATGTCAGCTGGGGAAACAAGTAAGAAAAGTTTGAGAGGAGTGTATTTTTTTCTGTGACCACTTAATATTTAAGTCACAGAGGTACTGAAGGGCTTTCGATGTACATCTGTTACTCTGCATGAACAAAGAGTAACCTATCATCCTGATTATTTTCAAGAAAGCATGAAACTCTGCCAGGACTACCCCAAAATACGAAAAACATTCAAAAGTGGAATATTTTGAATTTTTAGAATGCATTATCACTAAAGATGGTAATCTTAATCCTAACTTTGTGGGATAATAATCAAATTGCAATGGATTTAATCTGTCTCAGGTAGTGGAAATTGGGCAAAACAGTCAGTGGTTAAAATATCTTCTTATTTGTAATAGACAAATAAGTATTTTTCCTCATTTTCTGAATAATTTCACATTTCTAAGGATACTTCTTGCTGTCTGCTGTGAATCCATGAAAATATGTAGTGGATATTGTTCAAATAGGCATTAATCCATGTCAGTAGAAAGAATCTTAAGATGTTTTTTGGGTATTAAAAGTCATTTTTGTACATTAATTGAACATTAACCTGTTGTAATTTTCACATTCTTTAGGTAAGGTGAAGATGGGCATCACAGAGAGGCATATTAAGTAACAGAATATTACTTATATTGGTTTTACAATGTGTCAACAGCTTTGTATGATATCTTAAAGCACCAATCTGTCTTTTTGTTGCTAAAAGATGATACAAAGAATTAACTGGAGGGCAAGCTATTAAAAATTACTAGTTCCTTTTGCATCCATTAATGTTTTCCTTAAAAAAACTTTGCAGAAAAAACCCAGAAAAATGGAATGGAATTTACTCCAGGAAATTTGCTCTCCTATACTCAACCACGCATTTCTATTTCAGTAGATTGAAAAATTCACTAAAAAGTTTAAAAATTCTGTTGAAGAAATTTTCCAAAAACTGTAAGCATCACTGAAGCTTCAAACCTTGATGAAAGGGTGAACAGCTATTATTCCTGTAAGACCTGTGGTGCAGCGAGAGACCAGCTGTGCACATGTGTCCATTGGGATCTTTTATTATACTACAGAATATTCTTATAGAATATCAGGGCATTTCCTATCTCCAGATGCCAGTTCCCTCAAGTTCTCTGAACTTGTGAAACATGCTATCAATTCCTACGTCAAAGAGAGCAGTGGGGAGGATCTTTATTTTGTGTAAACAGGCTTTGCCAGACTGCAGGAGCCTAATAAACACATCTTATGTGGGACTGACTTTCAAACCAAAGTTAATTTAAACTGTGCCAAGAAAAGCTTTTTATTAGATTTTTGCCTTTAATAAAAAGAATGATGTATGAAGATTATTAAAATGCACAAAATACCATTGTAAAAAATACCTTAAAAATGATAATAATCAAATAGCTCTTTTAACTACAATGGAAATGTAACATGGAGAGAGAAATACCTAATATATTAAGCAAAAATGTATTTCCCAAGGTTTTATTTTCCTTCATTTTTCTGTGCAGTACCTCACATTTAGCCAAGAAAGTTCCCTTTTATGCATCTTAGCTCAAATCCAGTTTCATCAGCATGTGAGCTAATATGCCAAACTATGTGCAGAAAGAGCTCAGGCATGAATTCATGCTCCCTGCTGCCAGCTGTGCTACGAGGCCAGTAAGCTCTGGCACGGGGACAGGAGGAGAAAGGAACTTCACAGTGCCCCCACTACCAGAGCTCTTCTGCAGTGGCGTAAGGGAAGAAAGCGACTGAAGGTTATGAAGTTTCCTTTCAGCTGTCCAGGGTTTGCTGCACACCTTCCTGTACAGTGAGGTAGGTCAGTCTATCCACAGTATTCATTTGGTATCCCCCAGGTTCACTTTCATAAACCACAGTGAATTAAGAGAGGGACCTCTACATTATTTCATAGTATTGAGGCAGAGAATCAAATGCCCAGATACACAGCAATTTACATCTGCCATGTGCCTGTGGTACTTGGGATCTGAGGTGTCTAAACAGCTTGGAAAAATGGAATATGGTATTTGCTCAGCTGGCGCAACAGAGAATGAAAATCATATGTGACAAAGGCTGAATGGCTTCCCTTCCCCTCCACCTTCCCTTTCCTCTTCCCTTTCTCTTTGCCTTCCCTTCTCTGTCCCTTCTCCGTCCCCTTCCCCAGAACAAAAATTAGAAGATGTGATTGGATGTAATTTGTAAGTGTGAAAAGAAATTTGAACCCAACTTGGGAATAATTACAGAACCCTTTGCATGCCATTCACACGAAACTTGACTAATTTATCTAACTAATTAATTCTTTTGCTATTTACGGTTGGCCTCAGGTAACCATCCAAACACAAGGAATAATACATTTCTTGATATGTTGATAAGACACAGATAGATGCAAATAGAGGGAATGGAAGTGGAGAGGTGAAGGGGAAAAAATTAATTTACTTCAACAGAAAAACAAAAAGAACTACATTTTTGCATAAGCAATGCCAGACAAGCATCTTCATCCCATCCCACAGTAGGATTATTTCCTACAGCTTGTTCATGATTGCTTTGTCTACTCTGGTTTTAATGTTTCAAATTATGGGGATTCCACCATTTCCTTTGAGAGCCTCCTCTGCAGTCTAATGCTGCTCATCCCCTGGAAGCGCTCCCTGATGCGTGTTTCGCTGCCTTTCTTATTTCCATTACATTATTCAGTTATATCCTCTTTGCCCAGCTTTTTTCCCCACTTCAACTTCCTTTGTGCTTCTGCCTTTCAAATCATCACGGGCAGCTGTTTGGGCCATCTCTTGCTGTTGCTTCACAAGCTGAGTAAGCATTTCTGTAATCTCTCTGTATAAGCCAGTCCCCCAAGGCAGCTGATTATTTTCATTGTTTTTCTATGAATGCCTCCTGCTTTTGACTTTTTTTTTTTTTGGTACATTGGCCAAATCCCCACTCCCCCCTTCCTCAGACAGGAGAGAAGCTGACCTGTTCATTCACAGACATGGTTCTCCTGTTTTGCTAAGGTGTGCAGCAAACACACACATCCTTTTTGGTGCTTTAAGTTAAGGTGAGACATGTACACAAGAGCCTTTTTCTTTCCTTAAATGTTTTTAGTGCCTTGTCCCCTTCCTAAAGTTGTGATGCTGGGAATGTTTTCCAGTATAGACCTGGCTTTGGGCTAAATCTCTGCAAAAGTGTATATATCTTTTTCTGTGAGAGAACTAGAAAAAAGAATTTTTACCTAGGCAAAGTCAATTCTATGTGGTCCTCCAGAGGTTTCACTCAGCTACCAATATCATAAGGTGATCCATAGTCACCAGCAGGATTTGACCACTACGTAAATATTGTTATGTAAAAATACACTTCTTTTCTTTCTGACCATGCTAATTAATCACTGCATCCAAAATGCAAATAGTATCCTGCTCTTCTTGGAGTCTTGAACTTTTCCACCTCACAACCTCTTACCTATAAACCTAAAAGGATCCATGAATAAAGACCAGCTAGGTCAAATCTCCTGACTTGCTTCTTTTTCATCACAATATCAGTGTTTCATCAAAATTATTGTGCAAATTTATATGCTTGAGATTTCCTTCCTTGAGCCTGGGCTCTGATACTTGGAATAAGTAAGAAATCTCTCTTCAGATCAGCCCAAGGGGAGCAAATGGTTTTTCCAAAGGAGGCTGCCATGGCCTCACATGCATCCCCATGCCAGGGCTTGGCTGTTGGAGCCGCAGGTCAAGGCTCCCACAGTACTCACCTCTGTCTGCACCCTGCCCCAGGAGATGGGATGGCCCTGCCTGCCCAGGGGCCTGTAGACCCCAAAGACCCTCCACATAAGCCAACACACAGGACACTGTCTGAGTGTTCACCGGATTCAGCCATTTCCACTCCTGCTGGATGACATCCAACCCCAAGTGACTGCGCTTCCTTTCAAAGCACCCAACAGCTGAAACCCTGGGCTTGTCACGGAAGAGCCAAGAAAATTCAGTCACAATGATGTGAAAGTTCAACTATTTCTCTTTAGGTCCCTTTATGTAACTTCATGAAAGGAAAAATTTGGAAAGTGGTGTAAACAGCAGCAGTACAGACTCTGTAATGATCAGGTAACGCATTAAATAATCATGTTATATCAGGACTGGAGAAGTAAAGATGCAACTCAGAGATACACAGAGGCGAAGGAAGCTGGACCAACACAACGCTTTCCCTTGCCTCCCTCCCAGCTGCCTCCATCATACTTGAAAAAGCCACTTCTGCCACTTCTGATACTTTCAGCCTATTTCATCCCACCTAACACAACAAACAAACAAGAAAAACTCAGATTCTCAGGTAGGAGCCCTGAAGCATATTTGGATTTAATTGCTTTTCTTTGTTTAGATCTGGGTGTAATGAACAAGAAGGACCTGGGTAATTTCTTGAATGTCTGTATTTGAAACATGCAGTGCTCAACAAAAGGTAAAAATTCTTACTCCTGTGTACCACAGTGCTGGGGGAGAGGCGTTTGTATTGCCCTAAATAATGTGTGTCACCATGCTGCTGAAAGCAATGGCTGTGCTCAAGGGAGGATGACCAGGTGGATTTCCTCCTCACTGCATTGAAGAGAAACCCAGGAGAGGTAACTAGAAAACAACACATACGACAATAAAACAAACAGCAGCACCACAAAATTAAGGGACTTTGTGTGCTCAAGCCTTGCTTACAGCAGGCAAACTCACCAAAGTATCCCGACCAGTTCTGCCACTGGTCTGGCTGGAGTGATGCTGGCATGGGCCACGGTTGGGTGTGAACAGCTCTCCAGGCTGAGGCTGGTAACCAGCGAAAACACTGGAAACCACCAGCCCTGCACATGCTGCAGGAATCACTCCAGTGCTGAAGCCTGTACAGCACAGCTGGTAACATGATGTAATTTGGTTTCGTTCCACAACGTAATAAATAACTACTTTGTTTAGTATAGTTGCAGCCTAAGCTTTATCTTTTGAAGAAACTCCTACATCCTTTTCTTTCACTGACTAGAACACTAAGCTGGTAAGTCAAGGCTGACCTGGGGATGATTATGACTTTTCCTTTCTGCTAACACTGTGTCCCACAAAGATTTGTTCTGCTTTTGGGACTACCAAGGATTTTTGAAACCATAGGTGCTGTGGTGTCTTGCTCCTTCCTTCTTGTGAGTGATTAAAAAAACCCAACAAACCCAAAGCAAGCTACTAACCCCCAGCCCAAAGAAAAAAAATAAAAAAGGAGGAAAATACGTACAAAGGAAAAAAAAGATGATGTTCCTTGTGGAATACAATTGTTGTTTTGAAAGGTAGTTTTATTATATGTTTTCAAAACATTCCTTCTTATGTTGGAACAGTATAATTAAGAGTCCTCAGTCCTTTTTACCCTGTTTCCCAGATACTGGCTCAGTGTCAGCTGGTACATGTGTCAACTTTGTTCTTTTTCATCATATTAACATTGCTACCATTCATGGCAACGTGCACCCATGGTTTAGTGATATACGCACCAGAATTGCCACGGCTTGTTAGAATAGAATTAGAATTAGGAATAGAATAGAATAATTTGGAGTGGGAAAGACCCCTGAGATCATCGAATCCCAGTTAACCTGACAGTACGTAGTCCTCCATTGGCTGTATGTAGAGGAGTAAAAATAGGGGTAGGCTGGAAACCGTTCGGCAGGTGGGAAAGGAAAAGGGGACACAAGGTGTCGGAGTCGAATCTCCGCCTGCCTCGAGCACATCACTCCTTCTCCGCCTTCTTCGGCAAAGCGGGGACCCCAGGCCCTCTCCCGGGAGGTGTGATGAGTGAAAGCCGGTGCAGCGCTGCCCGCTGCCCTCAGCCCCGGCCCCGCGCACGGCGGCGGAGCGGCCCCGGCCCC
>VZTN01032954.1:86704-188579 GCA_013400515.1 Erpornis zantholeuca | reverse complement strand
CGGGAGCTGGAAAAATCCGTGGGGATGGTTCGGAGGGGCTCCTGCCCTACCAAGGAAACGCAGCTTCACGGAAAACGTGCCGTGTACCTGCGTGCCAGACCCTGCCGTGGCCGCATCGAGAGACTCCCACGGAGTCCACGCAGCGTGTGTGTGTCGGCTGCAACAAAACACCCCCTGATAAGGTCGTTTTGGACGATACCGGTCAGGTCACTCAGACGAAACGATATATATTTTTTTAATTGCGAGATTTTTTTTTTTTTTTTAATGTGTAATTGAAAGCTTGTGGTGGCTTCTTGGCGTGGTTGGCTGTGATGCTCCGCCGGTCCCCGGGCTGGGAAGGCGCGCACGCAGCCCGAGCTGTTGCCGTGGCAGGGAGGATGAGCAGGAGCCCCAGCCCGCCCTCCGCTCCTCAGCCCGGCTCCCGCTCCCCGCTCCCGTGTGTGTCAGCGCCGGGGTAGGAGCGGGAGGCAGGCAGCGAGGAGTGCCTGTCAATGTCCTCGCTGGTGGGCACTGAGCGACCAGCGTCGTGGAGACGATTTTAGTAGCATATGTTATCGATGTCTCCCGGAGGAAGAGAGTGGGGAGTATTTATATGTACTGATGCTAGCGTTGGCTCTTTTCTGAAATGCACATCTGCTATTAGCTGCCCCCTCTCTTTTTCTTTTTAATAATGCCCCCGAAATATCAGGGTTCATTCACCACCAAGAGGCTAAAGCACTTTATAGAAGGGTGAAATGACCCAGCGTGTCCCAAATTAGCTATTGGAAGTGGTCGATATATTGAGCTGTCTTGTCTGTCTTTTTGTAACGGTTTGTAAGGGCTCCGAGCCAGAAAGTAAAATGCGCTGGAGCCAGTTTCATCAGCAGGGAGGAGCTGATGTTGACATTGTATTTTCCTTTTAACGCTTTGAGGGCGAAGAGAATGAGCTACTGAGATTGCTCGTGGCTCTCGTTTCTGTGCTTCCCCCTCCCTGAGGATGCCCTGAAAACTTGAAGTAAGAGGAGTTAATATTGCCTTTCTGTGATGCACTGCCAGTCCATTGGCCCTCATCTGTGGTGGTGAGGGTGGGAAGAGCTGTTTATATCATGGTACATGTAACGCTGTCACTTTATGCAGAAAATGCTTCTTGGTGTGTGTCACATCATTGTCTACACACCAATGAGATACTAATTAAAACAGCTGTTAGTAAATGCTTATAAAAAACCCCAAATCAAACAGGCATAGACCTTCAATAAGTATGCTAATGCAGTGTACCAAAGTTGTAATACAGTTTTACAGTGCAGTTTCTGTTGCTGTAAGCATAATCCAAGGAAGCTCTGAGGAAGTGGGACGTGGTTCGAAATTGGGCATCTGTATCTGCACTGCTGTAATTTCTCTGCAGCTAGATCTGGAACAAGTTTAGCCCACTGACTATCTTTCCTTATGTGCCACTGGCGTTACACCCAGCAGACCGGGTGGCTCGTGTGCTCTGATTGTGGCAGCCTAAACGAAGAGCAGTTGGAACTGGGAGGCAGGTGAAGAACAGGCAACATCACATTTTCAACATCTTTCCTCAGGCTGCTCTTGGTGTGTTCTTAGTCAAGTACATGACAGTGTTCAGTGCCTCAGAAAATTAAATAATTCACTGCTTAAAGCTCATACCTTTAGGCATGTTGCAACTCCTGGCCTGTTCCCAGAATTAGTCCCTACACAGAGTGGGATCGGTAATTTGTGAGGTTTTATTGTGCTGTAGAAGTCTGCTCATACTCTGACCATGCTACTTTTGGGTTAAATGGTTTTCAAGGCAACTTTGTGTCTCTTTACACACTGAATGGTATCTTATGCTTGTGTTTGCTTGACCGTAATGAGCCAGACCACTGCCTTCATTCACTGACATACATTTAGGCAAGTCCATAAAGTTCACGAGGTTGAGGTGTTAACACATGTTCTGCTCACAATGTGTTTGGGTGTCTCTGCTGCCTTTGTGAAGCAGGAGACTTTTGAAGGCAATAGGCAACTGCCTGCTTAAATATGTGTTTGGGCCTCCTTTATAACATTGGGAGCAGAGTGACTGCTGTAATTTATGTCCCTTTTTAAAGTGCTTTCCTGAGTCAGAGTTGCTAGGAAGATATCTTTTCAAGTGCTGCATTTCTGAAACATTGTATTCGTTGTATTGTTTGAGTGTGAGTTTTTTATTTTTGTGTGCTGAGGGTCTTAGAGCTTAAGAACTAAGCCATGTGGTTCTCCCGTGCCAAAACCCACTATGGATGGTGCAGCTTTAGAACAGCTTCTGAAAGAGAGCTGCTGCTTTGTGGGAGAGAGAGGAGCACCAGCAGGATTATTGCGTGGTTATTTCTCAGCTGTGAGCTAAAGCTGTCTCCTTCCTAGCTCTAGGAAGTGTGAGAGCGTGGGTCCTACCCACGCAGTGCATCTCGAAACTGAACATAAGATAGCTGGTGTCCCTGTGCTCAGACCTGGTTACTGTGCCACTAGCACAGCGAGCACTGTGCAGGTGTTGTAATCACAATCTTCACTGGTAGTCATCATCACACATTTCAATTTGGCCGTGGTATCTTGTCCCCCCCTTGTAGCCAAATTCTGAGTTCCTCGTTCAGCTGCACACTCGCAGTCAGCATAGCCTCACTGGCAGCAGGCATGTGGCAGGAGAGCCTCAGGAAGTGTCTGCTGGGCAGAGAGCACGTGCTTGGTAGCCCATAGAGCAAAGTGCCTTTTCTTTCTTTCTTCTTCTTCTTCTTTTTTTTTTTTTGTTTTTAAAGCAGCTGGGCGCTGCTTGTTTGTTGAAAGGGAGGAGGAAGGTCAAGAAGGTATTTAATGGTGTTCTGCAAGGTTTGTGACAATCCTAACCTGTTGGTTATTGTGGGCAAGCCACATGCCTTCCACCTCCCCTTTGCTGTGGTCTGAATGGGCTTTTTTTTTTTTAGTTTAAACATAGCTATTTAAAAGGTACTATGGATGCAAATGAGAATAACCGTGTTAGATTTTGATAGTTTTGTTAGTACGACTTGGAAGGCGAAGATCAGCCAGCTCAGAAACGCCTGGCAGGTTCCCCCGTGTGTGTGCAGGTTGCCTGCCCCACAAGGAGCGAGTGCCGGAGGCAGCCTGGCACTCTGAAGAGTGACGTTCACAGCGATGTGGTGGCAGGCAGTGTGACATTCGGCTAAAGGCATCAGCAGCACACTTCTTGTTGGTGTTTTCATTTGGGGAAGGGGAAATTGCTGCTGTCTTTCTCAGGACACAGGGGCTCAACAGCACTTTAAGTTTTATAAATATTGGAAGTTGTGGAATCATCCTTGATTCCAGGTATTCTGGAGACATTTGTTTTGCTGTGTTTGAGTGAGTATGCTTGATGCTGGTGTGTTACATACATGTTCTTCGACACTCTGGTAGTTTCTCTGAGCTCCTTAAGCTTGCATTGCTCAGAAGTAGCCCTTCTAGGCTGATGCAATCAACATGTCACTCTGCAGTAGCTGTTCTTCAGGGCTGCTTAGGATTTTATGAGGTTTTAGTTTTCTAACGATGTATAAAATTGTACTGGGTGGAAATAGATGAATCATCCTGTTTTTTAGAATAGCTTGAGGGCTGTTAACTGATTAAATAAAACCAGGAGTCCTGAAATGTGCTATCTTATTTAAAAAAAAAAAAAGGTAATTCTACAACCCCTCCATTCTTAAAAATACTTAATTAAAAAAGTGTCCCCTCACCCTTTTCTCATTTTTTCCTCAATTTAAGGGTATACAAGGTTAAATTGCCCTTCCAATTATTTCATGAACCAAAATTAATTGGGGAAAGACGCTTTATATTTCTTCCCGTATTTTATCCAAGTGTCAGATAACGTAGCAGAAACACTTAAAGAACCACAGACACCACATGGAAAATGTGAAAACCATCCTGTTCAAAAACTACTCTCACTAAATTCCATACTATACTTCCAGTCCTCTTCCATTTTGAACATGTAAGGCATAGCAGGTTTCTTGTTTTGAAAGTCTCAACTTTTCTTTCAAAAAAAGTCTCAGCAGATCTTTAATAAGTGATTACTTATTCCCAAAGGCACTGGACGTGCATTCACCTAATTAATTTGGTCCTCTGCTTTCATTGTATTGACTGGCTCAATTATATTTGGTAATATTGCTTGGGTTGATTGAGTCACTTTCTGGCCAGGCTTATTACTGTTTTAGATAAAAGTTATGTCTTTTGTTGTCTGCATGTAGTTGCTGGGTTGGGACCAGAGATGTGTAGTTAACTCCTCTAGTTATTATTTCTCCCTAACATTTGCCAGCTGACTCTTCACTTGCAGAGAGGTTTTAAAGTGTGAGAATTTCAATAACTAGCGCACCTCTGTGATTTGGGATGGAAAGTCATCCTTTTAATTCACTCCTTGAGAGATAGGGCTCTGCTCTGCTTAGTGAGTATCACCTGTGCAATGACACAGTGTTAATACTTCCTGAGTTTAGGTGAGAAATGAACTAAAATATTCAATACTCACATTTACTTCTTGTTTTTTGAGCTGTTAGGATGCAGTTGGCTCATGTTTTCAGTTATTTTTTCTGACAGAGAGGACTAATTTACTCAAAATACATAAAGCTGAAGTTTTCGTGTAAGTTACATGGAAGATTAGGCCTTTAAGAATATATACTGTTATCATGCAAAGTATGATAAAATCAAGAGCACTGTCAACAGAAACCTTTCTTTCTAAGACAAAGCTACTCTCATCAGCTGTTTTGTTTCTGTGATGGTGCTCAAGTTGGAGAGGGACAATAACATGATGATTTTAAAAACAGATTCAGTACATTCATGAGATAACCATTTGTATTTTAAGGCACTGGAATTTGAAAGATTCCCTTTTTTAAAATTTAAAATATTTTTTTATTTGCGTCTTTTGCTGTGCTATTTGGACTTAAGGGCTTTTAATGGGTGTCAGAAGAATTCTCAGCCACTCATTCAGTTGAAGTACATGGTAATGCCTTGTAAAACAGTCTATGCAAATCTCCAGGATGTTCCCAGAACAGCTGTCCTGCAGGCATGCTGTAAATATACCTTTATTGCCAGCTGATGTTGAGAGGCACTGATGCCCAAGGGTTACACTTAATAGATCATTCAGATGATCTTTACTGTATTACACAACTGACATACTCGAAACACTTTTCCCAAGGATGTGTGAAAGTTGCCAAGGGGGTGTCAGTTTTATAGGCAAAGCAGGGAGTAAGCAATGTGTTTCTAACGAGAGCACACGCCGCAAGGAGCTGCCCTTTGTAGCTCTAGGGTACGTCTGCGTGGCGGTGCTGCGCAGAGCAGGGAGCAGGAGCCAGCGCTGCTTCCCCTTGCCAAACCTGTGTGCACCTATGGCTGCGAATCAACGTGCTGCCTTTCCCGGGAGGGTGTTGACCTGCCTTTGTTATCCATCAGAAGGGGAATGCAGTCATTCTGATTCCAGCAAACCAAATATCCTTTGGTGTCGGAGGAATTCAAGTTTAGCACACTTCTTTCCTTTGTGTTTTAATTTATCTCTGGTAAAAGCATTTTCACGCCGTGTGAAAGCAGGGATAATAAACTAATTTTTGATGCAGGATTTGGATTAGGAACTGCAAAAAGATCACTAAGAAGAGATACCAGCAGATTCCTTTAGGTCTTCCTACCTCAGAATAGGTGCTTGTGGTATGGTACGGAGAATCCTAAATGTACTGTGGCTCTCCTGTACTTAAAAATGCATTGACTGCGTTTTAATTTTTTAAGAGGCTATTTGTATAACGCGTCAAGCAGGACATATAATTTTTTAAAAATAACTGCTTTAATTCCCCAGCAACTGTCAGACAAGATGAGTCACTGCAGTGTAAGAATTCACCACAGCTCATCACAGATTTGACACAAACTCTTAATCCATGTAAAATTATGCATGTATATTCCCCTATCTTCCCAGTGGGTGAGTTTCATTTTTGCCAAACTCATGATGATCCCATCCTGCCTTCTTTCCTCCCCCGCCTCCTTTTTTTTCCCCCTTTTCTTCTTGAGAACCTCCTTGCAGTCAGTAGCGCCAGCACGGGGTCTGGATGCACCAGTCTTTTCCTGGCTTGTGAAGAGCCTTTCCTGATTGTTAACCACAGCTCCTGGCTCTCTCCTTGTGGTGGTGCGGGGGCATTTCCAGAACGTGATTGCTCTCTGCAGAATTCTGGTCTTTCCTTGTCTTACTAGGGTAAACATACACTAAAATATGGGAACTGGTTTAACTCCACTTGATGCAGTGCATTGGGGAATTGCTGATTTTAGACCTGTGTAAATAAGTCTCTTTTTTTGTTTTTTCCCCCAGTAGTCTTAGCTAGGGCTTCTAATTGCTAGCCAGTATTATTTATCACTAGGATTAAGTATAACTTCAAAACAGTGTAAAACATACTGGGGACACCATCATACACCTGGGGACACCCTGGTAGAATTTCAGCCACGTGAAATTCTACCAGGGCACTCTGTGTGTGGCTCCCAGGGGATGGAGGGAGGCGTGCCAGGGTGTTTTTTGGAGAGCACAGTCATTTGCTGGTTCCTGGCAGTTTGGGAGGCATAGTCTGTGTGATACATAACCTGCAGTGCTTAGGGCAGCATCGGGTGCTGGGGTGTGGACAATTGCCACATTACTTTACAACAGAAGTTAATGTTGAAAAGTGTGTGATGTCTCAGTGATCTCTTTTTAAGACTATTGTGTTAAGGGGTTGGATGACTAGAGAAAGGACTCCCATGAGGGATCTTGATAACTTGGAAGAGAAGGTGTTTCCTCTGACTTTTTAAGGAGCTGTTTGATTTCCAAAGGCTGGACCGTACATATGCTATCATTTAGGATGCTTGGGGGGTTTTTGCTTTTATGTGCATGCCTTGGTCTGTAGAATGGTGACAGCTGAGGGGACAGAGGGTTTCTTCAATTGTTAATGTAAGTAAAAATGGATGTTAGGACTTGTTTGGTCCTATTTCTGTCTGGATCCAGAGTCCATATCTCCAAACTGTGACATCTGCAGTTTCTTCATTCAAATCTTGGCTTGATCTGTATGTAAGATTAAAATATCAAAAAAGGTTCTTGTAAGTCTGGTCTGGTAAGAGCTGCTCAGAAGCCAAGAAAATGTTTCTTAATGAACTCTGTGACAAACACTGAAGTGTAAGTAATGGAGCCTGACTTTTCACTGGTAGGCTGGTGCCTGAAAGTTTGCCTAGACCAGCAAAAGTTCAGAGACTTTTGGCTGGCGTAGAGACCCAAACAAAGTGTTCTGACATTCTTTTTCCTACTGTGTGGATGTCCACGTGTCCATAAACAGCCTGGCAAAATAGAGAGACCCTAGCAACAGTCTCCTCAGAGGAAGCAGCCCTGGACTATTCCATCTGTGTGGACCCTCCAGGAAGAGTTACGTGGTATTCACAGGGCTACTGCATCTATTACTGCTATTTTATGAGTCCAAACTGGGCTTTGGACTTCTCATATCACAGTACAGAACAGTTCTGGAACTGTACAGAAAATTTTCTTCTGGTAATAGCAAATAATAAAACTTCACCTTTTTCCTTTTGAGGGGATGTCCTCAGTCTTATGTCATAGCATTATGTCATATTTTTCATTGTTATAATTGCAAGGAGAATGAGCAAAATTTAGAATTTTGTGTGCCATGCCTCTTATCCTTTTTGAAAGAAATAGTCAAATAATCAAGTACTTTTGATAAATGAATGAACAAATAAAATTGTCATTATGATGACATGCAAGCAGTTCAAATTTAGTGAAGAATCTTGAAATAAACATTGTGTTTGAAATGCTAGATATCTTTTGCAGATGCCTGAGGATGAACAAACAACAGTTACCTAGTGAAACAGCAAAATGTAGGAATATCCCTGCTCTTTCCTGAATGATGATAATGGCAAATCCCTTTGCTGAATTTGCTGGAAGAGCTCAGTTTCATTTCACATATTTTTTTAGTCTGAAAAAAAATGATTACATTCTCTCGAAGGTGCTTAAGGTTTCTTAGGGTTGTGAAATGAGGGCTTAAACTTTTTTAGGAAAAAGTGCTGTTGGACTGTGGAGGGATTTTTACTTGTGAGAGGGAAAATAACAGGCAGTACTTTTAATTTCCTCTACTTTAATTTGGCTCCACGTTGTAATAGAAAAAAGTTGTTTTGTTGTGTTGAGAAACAACAATGGGACTATCAGCAGTTAATTTCTTTTTTTTGATGATGATGAAAGAAAGTCTTGTGTTTTATGTTTATGAATTTTATGCTGTTAAAGTTTGACATATCCCAGTCAAAAGGTTATATCTGTGTCTATTACAAATGCTGACTTCAGTCATTTGAGTATCCATACCACAGACTTGGGAGAATTGGACAAGCAGTTCAGAAGAGATCTGGAAGAGTGACCAAGAGGAGAGGCTTGGACATTGAGGGTTAAAGCAGTCTTAATAAACATTGTTTACCAGGAGAAAAATTGGAGTTTATTTTGATTATTTGAGGAGCCTTGTGATGGGGATGGAGGATTTCTTTCTCATACTGCAAAGCATTAGCAGTCCAAAACATGAGAAAATTGAAATCCTAGGAATGGAAATTAGACAAATGGAGGTTGAAGATAAGACAGAAAATATTAATAACGCTAGATAAATACTGAAACACTTTCAGAGAAGAGAAGACTCAACAGCTTTCTAAAAAAATCTACCCACAAGCAGAACTGATGGAAGGCTCCTTTCTAAGACATAATAAATGTAAGAGGTTTATGTGTGTACATAGGTGTGTAAAGCACTGAAGGCACCCTTGACCAGAAATATATACTGGTTTAAGTACTTTTATAGTGGCATTTTATATATGTTTTAGTCCAATATTATGATATATGTTTTCCTGGTAACTCCAAAAGGCACTGCAACATCTTCGAATTTCAGGTGTAGTATGTTTTCAGTATTTTACTAGAGATGACTTGACATTTACTTGCAGTAGTAATTTGTTTTAAGTCAATATTGAACACTGTAAGGATGTGCATACATTACAGTTTGAGAGGGTATCAAAGGCAGCCACTCTGATAATACTTGCTTAAATACTGGCTACTCATATATTTGCCTGTAGCTCAGGGGACTTCTGTATAAGCAAGAAGTGGCAGAAAAATAACATTTTTAAAAGCTTCCTTAAAGTTTATTGTACTTCATTTAAATTTTTTTTTTTTTTTTTTACGTAAAGGTATTGTAATAATTTGAATAAAAAGTAAGAAAGTACTCACTTCCTCTGAAGAGTAATTCTTCCTGCATCCTATTCCTAAGGTTGCTCTTTGCTCTGATGTCTTTGCTTCTGCCTCAGTGGCTGACTGTGGTAGCTTGTACTTGCTCTTCATTGCGGTGATAGGTGAAGGGTATGGGAGCAGCAAAAGTGACTCTGTGCCTTTGTGCTGCCATCTGAACATCTGTGAAAACTGTTTTGTTTACTGGGAGTTTCACAAAGCTGGTATCTTTGACCTCCAGCAGTCACTTCTGGAGCAAGGCGAAACAGAGAACACATTCCTTTGTTTTCAGCGGGAGAAGATCCTTGCTGTTGCTTAGCCCAGACACTGATGTTCTTCCTGAGCACAGGAATGCTGGGGCTGGTATTGTCTGCTGGTGGTGCTTCTGAGGAAGATGAGGGCTCCTGGCAAGCCTGATATTTCTTCCTTGGCTTTGAAGGTCAGCCTCCTGTCTGTTTTTTTTCTACAAATGATGTAGAGTGGCCAAGCAAGGTGACTGGGGTCACCTTGTGAAAAGTGAGGAAGCTGTGTGTGGCTTGCATTGAGCCAGAAATAGCCACAGCAATGTTAAATTTCATCTTTGACTGCTGGACCTTTCAGAGACATTTGGTAACTTGTGGTAACCTAGCTTGTAAGAGTTTTCTCTCCATAGGATATCTTTCAAATGACTATAGGAAGCCTGGACCCTTTCTCATCAGTGCCAATTTCTCTCTCCCATCCCATCTGGTTCATGTACCAACTCTTTGTACTATTCAAGATATACTCTGGGCTCTTTTCCTGTCCTGAAGATCATGCAAAAACCACGGCACCTCTGAAACATAAAGTTCTCTTACTGTGTGATGCTGTTTGTCATTCCTAGGTGGTGGTCTGGCTTTGGCTGACCTGCAAAGTCAGCCTTCTGTGTGTTTTGATAAGGTAATATCACCTGCAATGTTATGTCTATTGCACGTCATTCAGAATGTGAAATTGCACATGTATGTTTCTTCAAATACACATTGGCTCTTCGATATTGTAATTGGTTGCTTCTGGTAAATAACAAATATAGTTTCAGATTTGACTTTCTTTATGAGCCATTCCACTGCAGGATATATACTAGAAATAACTCCTCAGATGGCCTCGTCTGCCAACTTGATCGTTTGTACCTTCTTAGAGCCGAAGCAAATTGAGTATCTAGGACTAGATTAGACTGAAATTGGGAAGAAGAAGCTAACTTTTCTTTAGAATAGGCTTTTTAAACATGAACGGCTTTGTGTTCTGAATTTTACAGGTGTTTTTTTACTCTGTCATAAATCTGCTCTAACTCAGACACCCAAAGAAGTCTCCCCTGACTTTTCACTAGAATAAAAGGTTTTTTTGCTAATGGGGATCTTGTAAAAAGTGATAGTTTGAAAATGGTAGCTGGTAGATGCTACCTAAATTTCTTACTTAAGTACTAGTGAAACATATTATGTATCCTTGTTCCTCAAAAATTGCTCACATAGTGGTGTTAGAGGTAAGGGAGGATAAAGCATCTAAGTGGCCACATCTTCTGAAATACTGTGACACCTGTTCTTCTCCAGGCTCCTTTAGAGAATATAGTATGACTGTTGTCATGGACTGGGCTGCCCCCTTCACTGGGTTCTGCATTCCACCCCTGAGCCCAGCACCGACAGTAAAGCAGCCACACCTCACGGAGCTGTGCTCCTAGGAGAGTGCAGTAGGAATTAAAATAAAATTACAATAGGAATTACAGTCAAAAGCTTATTGAAGTCGCCCCAAAATAGCAAGATGGAAGTACTTTCAATGTAAAAGCTGAAGCTTTGTTTTCAGGGGTTCAAATAAGGAGGGAGTATAAGTTTTTCCAAAATAAATCCTTGTATTTATTTTTTCACTCAGAATGAAGTCCAGTTCACCTAAAAATAAATGGCAAAAGCTAAGCTGTCATCAGGACTGCACTAATGGGTGTACTTCCCTTAAAGCTATGTCTGTGAATAGTCAGAAGCAGTCTGTGATATTTAAGGATCTGTGCTAGGGTGTGTGGCAGAAAGAAACAGATACTTTTTCTTCACTTAGTGTGTAGTCGTTGGTGGTACTAAGAGAACATTTTGCCTTTGAGACAGAGCATTTACTTACGTGGAACAACAGGCCATCATGTACTCCCAGTGAAAAGATGGGGACCTCATTCAGGACTGGGAAGGCAGTCCATATTTAGAGAAGCTGTTACCCATTTACTGTAAGGAACTCGTTACCACAAAAGCTCTGGTCCTTTAATACATGGCTGGTATCACCTGTGTCTGTGTGACAGAGAGAGAAAGTCAGCATATGTGCCTTTTACTTTCATTTTTAGCTGCTTCTCACCTCTCTCTCTTTTCCCCCCACTATTTAATTTTTTGCTTTCTTCTCTCTAAAGGCATGCATCTGGCCATGGTGTGGCCTGTCAGGGTCATTCCACCATCCTGCCCCACCTTCCTTGGCCATCTGTCTTTCCACCACTACTTAAACAGTAGACTTGGTGCAGGATCACCATATAGGTAATTCATGTGATGCCCCCTTTTTGCAATTGCTTCTTTCTTTCACATGTGAAAGATTGCTCTTGAGGCGTGTCAGGGCCAACATGTTCAAACTGAAATCTTTTCTTCTTAAGTTGATTTCAAAGAAATTTTTGTCTTGGAGTAACAAACTTGTTAACCGCTGAAACTCAGAGTCTCTAGAGACACTAGCTGAGTTATGTGTTCTGTTAGTCTTTCTTGATGTTTGCTTTTTTGGTTATTGCTGTTTAGTTCTACTTTGTCATATTTGCTTAGAGCTAGATTAGGATATCCTCCATGCAGTGAGAGGCATTTATGGAAAATGTGCATCTTAAATTTCTTGAAATCTGATCTGGAGCTAACTCATGACATCTATTTTCCATCTAAAAATGCATTTCTCTTAATTATATCCTCATTCACTGTGGGTGGGGTTTTTTCCCCTCAATTCACGTGAAACCCACACTAAACAAAAATACAGCTAATAGAGCCTAAAATTATAAAGAAACTACTTGCAAAGAGCTGGCAATGCTGTCTACATTATGAAAGTAATTTAAATTGTTCAGGCATAAAACATGGATTAGAAGCTGTATCTTCAAATCATCTTTGCATATTTATGAGTACACCTGTTATATAAGCAGTGGAAAGTGCTGAGATCCCTCCAGCCCTCTGCCGTGGTATGCAGGGTGAAGAAAAACAAGATCGTTTGTCAGTTTAAGTCTTTCAAATCCAAAGTGGAGCCTTATCTGCCTAATAGCCTAATACCAGAGAAAGATACTGTTTGTGTTCAGCAGGGCTGCATTCATGTGACTGTCAGGGGCTGAATTACTGCTCTCAGTGCTATATAAAGATTCCTGCTCCCACCCTGCCCCTCCCCGGCGCTGTCATTTAGCACAATGTGCAGCATGGCTGTAAAACATCCCTGACATACTGAAGCGTGTCTCCTTTCACACTTGTATGTGGAAAAGAAGAAAAAAAAAATAAAGGCCTTCTTCTTGGCTTTGATTAACTTCCTAGCTGCGGAGGGTTCAGCGCCAGCTGGGGAAGAGTCATGTTACTTGCACCTATTTTCCAGCACCAGGCCTATATTGAGGAGAAGAGTTGGGTTGTGTGATTTCTGTATCCTGCACCTCTTCTCTGCTCAGGGCAAGTGCTATGCCCAGTTTAGCCTTTGGTGTTAATATGAGGACCCACAAAATCCAGCTTCCTGGGGAGCCAGACTTGGAACAACAGGACTGATGTGGCATGAAGCTGGATTTTGAAAGTCTTTTTCACTGTCACTGCTGCCTTGTTGCTGTTTGCAGGTGGGTTATGATTCCACTTATAACTAGGTTTAGAAACAAAAAACCAAAAGCAAAAGAAACAAGAAAACAAGAAAAGGAGGAAAATCTCAGATGGTTTGTTTTTCTTCTTCCTTCCCCTGAGTAAGTTTCTTTTTGTAGCATTTTAAAGTTGGATCAATTCAACAGTCTGCTATAAAGTGCAACTTCAGAAATAGCTGCACTCTGCTGAGAACAGGCCACTGAACAGTATGCATGGAGGAAAAGATGGATGACTTGGGAAAGGGTGCATGTGTAGAAACATCTTAATCCAGTTTTTCTGCTGAGTGAAATAATTTATATAACTACACTGGACGTAAGGAAAACATTTTGTTACTGTGAGGCACTGTTACACCCTACACAGGCTGGTTTTGGACTCCCTCCCTATCCTTCATGATGCTCAGAAGCTGTCTGGACATGGTTCTGGGCAACCTGTTCTAGGTGGCCCTGCTTGAGAGGGAGAGTTGGGCAAGGTGACTTCTAGAGGCCCCTTCCATCCCCAACCATTCTGTGATACCCCCCTAAATTCCCACCCTTTCACTGGTAAGTAATTTTGTGCTTCCCAGCATGTTTCTCATGGATCACTGTATGTGGTTCTTGGAATGGTGTGCTTGGCCTCCCCTGCAGTGTGTGCATACCTGAGATCTGCTGTAACACCAAATTTTAAAATGTTGAATGTAATTATGCCTTGTGCACTTTAGTGATAGCTAGCAAAAATATGCCACATGAGAGGTGAAGCATAGTGCATTAAATGGCTATTTGGTTTTGAAATTGTTTCCCTTAAAATAATGTTACTGGTTTTTGTATGCAAAACTTGATAATGGCAGTAAATTTACATCTTATGTAAATGAACTAGAATCCAAGCATGGGTAAGGGTGCTTGTGATAATTTTAATACTGTCATTATGATCATCACTCAGGTATATGACTGTCAATTAAACAATTCCTGGATTCTTTTTTTCTGTATGATGGAAGTGTATGCATGTTTATATCTGTGAAAAAGTATTTCCTTTGGTTCTGTCAGGATCAAGGAAATGAACAGAACTGAATGGCTTTGAAAATCATTTTGTTCAATTACTTATTAACACTGATTTTAGATATGAAAATATCTTGAATGTTGATGAGATCTTTTATTATTTTTATTGAAATCTGTTTTGAGAGTTGTATGCAGCTGTAATCATGCAGTTAAATAGTGCATATTTTTTCAAAGTTTCATGTCAGTAATGCAATAAGGAGTCCCCCTGACAGAGGTAGAAATCAGTCACCAATACTTTGGCATTGTACAACAACCCACAGTAAGCCTCCTTATGAAAGTGATTTGGTGGCTCTGGTCCTCAGATGAATGTTTGGCCTCACACTATTAATACTTTCCCAGCCACCAGGCTTTATTTTCCTCCCTATAAAAAGCGAAACTGGACTGTATTTTCTGGGGTATGAACACAGCTTTTAAATATGGAAGAACTCCCATATCCACATCGTCTCCTGACTATTGAGTGAGCAGCTGGACATAGCTTTTGTGAGAGAAAGTTATGTAGAGTATGGTCCCAGTTCAGCAAGGCATTTTAGGCATGTGCTTCAGTCTCACTGATACTGCCACTTTAACTTAAACCAAATTGTCACACACGGAGCCCGCATATTTGTCTCCTGCATGGACAAGAAAGTTGTTGGCATCTTCATTGCTTACTTAAAAAAGAGAGTCAGTGTTAAATCAAGGGATCAGCAGTCTTTCTTTTGGATTACTGAGTAAATGGAAAGGGATCTTCAAGCATTTTTTGTTTAAATTATGTTTCCCTGTATGTTTAAGGTCAGGTCAATTAGATGAAGAACAGAACTGACCATACTTGTGTCTCATTTTCTATGCTTCCTGGCTGCTTTATTGAATTTGTAACAAAAAGAGAGTACCTCTGTGAGTGTGCTTGTCAGCCGAAGAATTCAATAATGAAATACATGTTCTGGTGAAGGATACATTCAGTAGCTTGTCAGAAGCCACAGGTCATGGACAGGGGCCTTCTGTCTGCAGCCAAATGTGTGAAATCACCTTAAAATCCCAAGGCATGTCATTGCCTTCAAGAGAGTGAGGAAACAAGCGAATACAGTGATTGCCTTTCCTCATAACTACAAGTTGATCTAAGCAGCCATTTTCTGGAAGATGTTTTGAAACTGTTTCTCTTTACCTTTTGCTGCAAGGCAAGAATCATGAGGAAGCAAGGAAGAATTGCTCCAGCCTTGCTCTTTCTGCTTTTTCTAGTATTGCCTTAACAAAAGTGGTTCATAGACCAATTGCTGTAATGACCAGCCAAAGATGAAAATGCCTATCTCTTGCTTTCCAGGGCGTGGTTTGCATCTCAGGGATATGAAAAATCTGGATCCAACAGGGTAATTTCCTGAAGACTTTATTCAAGCCATTCTCTTATGGGAAAAAGAGGCAGTTGAGGGATGGGTGAGAAGATATTTTAATTTCTTTGCAGGATTTTCAAAAAAAGAATGGGAGAGGCGAAATGATAGGTGTCTCTTTCTTCGACCTTTGACACTGAATGGCAAAAGCATGAATTGTTTCTGGTTTAGGAATTTGAGAGTGTATTGCTGTGTTCAACACGTGAGGTAAAAGATTCTGTTCAGGAACATGCAATACATTTATGACTAATTTTTTATTTTCATCTTCTTTTTACTATCCATCATGATGTTTTCCTGGCATACTTGGAATCTACTGAACTTGGTCTGAAGCCTCACGGTTTTCCCACTGAGTTAGTTTTGCTTCATTAAACTGTATGAAAATGTAATTAATTCAAAGAGCTTGGTCCTCTTGCAATATCCAGCATTTATGGTGGTTTAGTCCTCTGCTACTATGTTTCATAAGATCTGAATAAATGAAACTTTTGATTGTTTGTATAGTAAAAGGAATCTTCTGCAAAGTCAAGTACACAATTGTTTCTACACACTGCTACGGAGTGAGGAGGGTAAGAAGTTAGTCTCTCACTGATAAAATAACTAAAATTTAGACATTGAAATGTGGACAAGGACTGTGTATTCCATTAGAGGCTAAATGTGACACATTGAGGAACTTAAGAATTTAGCTGTGGAAACATCTCTTTAGGCAGTGATTTATTTTCAGTGATATTTAAGGAAGTAGCTTTTGAAATGTAAAAATCTGTACACAGACGTCATTATTTTTGCAAGCAGCGTGTGCGTGTATGTAGGCATATTTTAAGATATAAAGGAATATACATTCGTAGAAGGAGGGGAAGGAAAAACCTCACACACTGACTCTTCAAATGAACAAATCTTCCCACTTAAGGGAATGTTATGGGAGGCAGCAGCTCCCTTAGGGATAGGCATGCGCAAGTTGCCCCGTTCTGAGTCACGGATTTTTCTGCAGCTTTGTGGCTCAGATGTGCAAGCCCCTTTCCCACCATGCTCCCAATTCCTTAAATAGCAGCTGAGGTCAAGAAGGACAAGGCACAGATCACTGTCACCAGGAGGCCTTCTAAATCACACTAGGGTATGTGGGGTTTCTTGATGCTCAGGCTCAGCTGTCTGGTGCAAGAAGATAATTTTAATCCCATTATATTTATTGCTTCTCAGTAGTGTTTTGTCTTTTATACTGACTCACACCCTTTCAAAGGAGTCACCGATGCTTTTATTGTTAGACTTAGAAGATACCTTTATTATAGTTAGTTTTGTCATGTGTGTGTTTCTATTCAGTCACGTGAAATGATTACATGCTGCTGTTGCTGAATTTGCAACAATGTCTTTTGTCTTGGAACAATTAACCATTATGACCTTTGGTACCTCAAAATACTCAGTCAATATAGTAAAACTTTATTGTGTATATCTTGAGGTTTACTATGTTGCTTCTTTCCACTTGCAATGTCTGGAGATCTGTAGGGGCTCTGAGTCTCACTGAACTGGACCAAATTCACACCTGTATAATTGGTTGGGAAAATAATGAGAGAGGGAAGATCAGTTGGGCAGACAGGGACACAGACATACAAAAAGTTTTGGGTTGGAAGCAAAAGAGCTTTGAATCCAAAGCTGGCTCAAGCACTTGTCCAGCAGCTTGAGGCAGAGGTGGATGCTGCTTCTGAGCCAGAGTCCTTCCTCTGTCCTAGGGCTGGTGGCTGGAGGTGCGTGCTCAGACCTCCCTTCAGTGGCAGAAGCAGTGTTGTCCCCTTCTCAGAGCCTCGGCAGGGCAGGCAGCAAAGCTGCAGTGGGTTCATGTCTGACAGCAGCTTAATTTGCTGATGTTCATGACCAGTTCTCCTGAAACATCTCTAGATGAATAGGTGCCCTTAAAGTTAAGTCTCCAATGAACACGTCATTAAGTGCTCCAGAATATAAATAATACATACCAGTAGCTCAAGACATTAAGCAGTGATCACCCCTCCACCCCCCCTTTTTTTTTTTTTAATATGATATCTCGATATCTTAAGGATTCATGAGTTGATAGCTGTTTTGTTTGAGTTTTTCTTTCAGGTGATAAGAAATTCAAATGTCTGCTGATCACATACACACATGAAAAAGTTCACCTTTTATTTCATATCTTGGGTTTATCATCTTTATTTCATGTCTTGTGGATGAACTACAGTTCTTCCTAGACACCATTCTTTCCTGTCCTGCAGGAAAAACTGTACTTTGTTTCCAGATGGTAGTTCTCCAGTGGTGATTCATCTTTGGGTTTAGAACATTTATTTAAGTTTAGAATCTTATGTTTGGGAAACTAATATTGTATATGGGTTCTTTAAAAAGTATTAGATTCAGACATGAATTTATGTATTATTGACAAACCTGAGGTTGATACAACATAGTACATTGAGGTTGGACACCATTATACTTTCAGAAGTGGAATTGCTACTCTGGGAGCACTGTGCTACCACTTAAAGCCAAGAACAAATGTTACAACTTTCTTTACAGTCTAATATAAAAAGCTGTGGGGCATTTTATTGTGGATTGTCCTGTGAAAAACTGACTGGACTGGAAATTGCAGTGTGACATTCACATAGAAGAAATTTTTATTGGAATAGTATTATAAAGTTGTGCAACTGTGGATTATTTTATTTGCTTATGGAAACATGTAGGTACAAACATAGTTGTATGGGACATAGTTCTTTTATTGTGGGTTTAAGTCTTATTGAAACCAACTGGAGCTGAAACACATGTTTCTAAGTGGTCATATACATAGTTAAGGACTCTGTTGTCCAGGGATGGACTGCAGAACTGGAACTAGAAGGAGAAAACATCCAAATGGGGATGTAAGAAGAAAGGATACCTCGATGATCCTAAAAGAGTTCAGCTAGTGATGTAAGGGATTCTGTATGAAAAAGACTACATGAGACATCTCAGCCATTTTGGGGGACTACACTGTGTTCAGCATTTTTTGTTCCAATAGAACTAAACACAAATCCTCCTGCTGCTGCTATTTTTAATCCTCACAATCTTTCCAGTATTGATGTGTTATTGAGTTCTTTAGCCTCAAAGGCTTTCACATCTGGAATAAATGTGTTCATTTTTTAAAATCATCTAGACAATACTTGATTATAATACTGTAGTATTGTACACTGCAAGAGGAGTCCTAAAGGAGGAATAAGCTTGATGGTCCTTTAAGTCTTTTTGTTCTACTGGACTAAATGCTTCCACTTTTAAAGCTCGATAAATAGTATTCTGGATGTCCCTATAACTTTTTAAAAATGTTCTTTTAATAGGCAGGAACTGCAGTCTTGGAAACACATGTTTCTTCTTATTCCCTCCTGCCCTTTTTTTATATCTGGCACAGGCAATGAAGGAAAAACAATAATAGTGTCCAGTGGACAACGGGAAAAATACAATATTGGAACATTTCATCAGCAAAGCAGCAAGCATATGTTCTTCAGCACCAAGGCTTGGTTTGCCTTCAGACTGACTGTTTTTCAGTGGGATTCCCTCAGGTGGCATTGCCCCGGCCTCTGCACTGTGCCCGTTCTTGTGGGTGAAGCTGAGACAGCTGAGGATGTGTCTGGTACCCAACTGAGCCAGTGCTTAGTTCTGTACGTTCATTAATATCACAGTTATGCTGGACTGTGAATTGAAGGACCTGCTAGCACTCCTTCACTCCTGCCACGTTTGCTGTGGCTTTCGTGGCTGCAGTCAAAGGGAAACAGTGGCAGCTGGATCCCAGCGGGAATGAGAGCATGTCTGCAATTAAACTTTACCAAAAAAAGATGCAACAGGATTGGAAATGTTTGGGTTGGTGTTCCAATATATTTTTTTGACTTTCCCACTCTGTTCCTCAGGGATTTTAAAGCCTGTCCCTAGTGTAAAAATAATTTTGGGGGTTATTTTTTCATGTTGGGTATAATATCGAAAAAGAAAGTTTGATTTTCAAGGTTTAATTGTGGTATTTTATCACGTGGTTTTTTCATGGCTCAGAAACATCTAGTGTAGTTAGCTTTTTAGATTTTTTTCTGTTAATTAAAAAACCTCATCTGAGTCTGGAGTATATTGAAGAGGATGAAGGATAGTTCAGACCGTGGAGATAGCCAATGAGATGTCCATGTGAGCCAACTATGAATAATTAGTATGTGAAAATCGGGCATCAGTTTACACAAACAGCATTTGATTTCTGTTGCGGAGCTCAGGCTGGCATTATATGTGCAATATATACACCTAAGCAATTCTTTAGACCACTTTCTCCACAACTTCTCATAGTTAAGATTTGATATGTGAAATAAGAGTGAAATCAATCTGTTGTCTTTCCTACACAGAATTAGTGTGTTGTAAAAGGAGCACCTGGAACCCTAAGCCCTCATTTGTCAGGACTGGCACTGAAAATCACCCCAGGCCAGGGCTGGGTCTCGGGTGCTGTGGTTGGGTGCCCCAGCCAGGCTCACATGAGGGGGTCTGAACCTTCTCTCAGCATTTGGTCATACCCAAACTGTGTGAACAGTCTGTGATGCTCCCTGCCTGGGCATTCCTTACCTGGGACAGTGCTGGCTGTTGTGTGTCAGTGAGAGCAGCAGCTGCCAGACAGAAACGTGGGGCTGTGCTTGCGCTGTGCCCTGGCCCAGTTGTATTTTTTGGGTGTCTCAGTCACGAAGGAGAACCTTTGTTTTTGAGCAGACAGCGTGACAGCAGCCTCAAAACTGAAGCTCTTTGCAAAGAAACGCAAGTCAGTGGAAGAATGCAAGCCAGCCTGGGTACTCTCCCAGAGCAGCCCCATTGGCCTTGCTTTTTTCCCAAGGGGTAACTAAATAGAGCACTCATATTTCCTAGAAATTACCTATTTAGCAGTTGGATAAGACATGATAAAATAACCTTGCCTTGAGATATGGAGGTTTCAGGTGTTGGTATTCACATTTTTTTCAAATAAGAAGAGGGAGCATCACACAAAGGATTACTGCAGCCTCTGCTGAGTTCTGTGTGGTGCCAGTGCAGAGTTTATGAACCTGTAGTTGGTGACCTGGCACGAAGGTGACTGCTTGGCTTCCTTATGAGGAGAGGTCATTAGTGAGAGCAGGAAAAAGAAAGTAGAACTGCCAGAAAAATAGTTTCTGAATTGAAAGCATCTGGTTTTAATCAGAGATCTTAATAAATGCTTTTTCTTAGTTTTGACATCCTGTATTTTGGTCAATTTTTTTTTTTACCTTTTTTTTTTTTTTTTTCTGTGAGCTGGTGTCATCACTGGATCTACCATGCAGTTTCAGAACTATTGCTTTTGATTGCATCATAGTGTTAAAACTTTTCTTTTTTAACCCAGGGTGTGTTTTTTAGAAGCATCTGCAGCTGACCCATTTGAATAAAATCTTGTAAATTTTAAGAACCAAAAGCAAGGTGGATCAAGCTGTTTGTGACTTCAGTGGGTCCTTTTTTTAGAATTTCACACTTGTATTGAGTGTATTTCCAAAGTCATGGGAGTATGGGGGGCATTAGTGGGGTATGGAAAAACACTGATTAAAAAAGGCTGTCTCTTCTTGATTTTTATTTCCCATTTCCCCCCTTGTCACATCTACGAAAATACATGAAATAAGTCACTTCAGACCATATTCTTGTATACTTACCTCTTAGAGGGTAAAGTTATGCTCAGGGGGTAGGAATTGACTCAGATATGTGACTAACAATATAAGTTTGCTATCAAGAAGGTATAAAGTCTTATTTACAAGTGTTTGAAACAAAATAATAACCAGAGTTATCAGTAAATGACAGTAATGACTGTCATAAAAAGGTGCAGTAATTACATCTTTAAGAAATTTTTTGTTACAGTCTTTTGATCTAAGAAGTAATAATGTTGACATTTTTGGATATGTAAAATATTTCCCATCTCAGTGTCCCATCTTTAAAGAAGTGAGGCTGACTGTCACTGTGCTTCAGAGTAACTGGACTCCAGCTACTGCTGTCAAGGAGAATTTGTAATACCTCAAACTACTCCGGCTAGCATTTTTATTTTTGCTGTATTTTCAGTAAGACTGAAAAGGGAAGGGGCAGAGGCAGCTTTGGAAGTCCAATTATGTCAGGAAATCTGTGAGATGGTATTGGTATTGCCACACACCATTTCTTCTTTCCTTTGACTGTGACATGAGTTAAGAAAATGTTAAGCTCCGTTATGATCTTATGTTAACCTGTAAGAGGGGCAGTATTTGTAATAAATAAAATAAAAGTTGTCATAAATATGGATGCTTTTTTCTTAATCAAAACATTTTAGGAAACATAGTATTTTCTGTCTTAGCAAAATGAAAAACAAACAGCAGTGGAATAGCATGCCTGATTTGTATTCTTGTCCTGAATTTATATGAATTTGCTGTATTAATCTAGTTCCATTTGCTCATGTTGGATCTCTGTGTAGAAGACTGGTTTTTTTGGCTCTGTTGCTTCTTCTAAATGGGTGCCACTTAGTGCAACAATGTGCCTAATGGCGTCTAATTCTGTGATCTGCAGTTCTGGGGTTTTATTATTATTAATGTGTGGTTTCAGTGTTCTGGATATTTGTTTTTATGAATTGTTACAGTTTACTTTGTAAAATGATAAATAAAGTTAATAATTGACTGTATTCTGCCAAGAATTTGCATGTGTTTTGGTTTTGGTTGAGTGACAAAGTAAGCAGCCCCTAAGAATATCCCTGAATTTTCTTTTGCTGTTCCAGCCCTAGATGGGTGCAGTTGCCTCTCATGCATTTTGGTGGTACCATACCACATCAGTGAATATCCTTGTGCCACACCTACTGCCATGAAGTGGCAAAAATTTCTTCCATGTGTACAAAAATAACTCAGCATTCAAAAGTATCTTTGAAGCAGTGGCACTGTTAAGAACAGTGTGTATCCTGATACTCGTTTAGTGTTTCTTATTAATTCTTAGCTCATCCTGTGTGGATGTCATCCTGGAATGAAAATTATTGGCCTGGCTGTGATGCTGAAAATGTAAATTAGTTATTTTGCCATAAAGACCATAGAAACAATATGGTTAGATGACATAACCCCAAATCTCATTATTAAATCACTTATGCCTTGCAAAGGAATGTTCTTACCATGTATTAATTTTAAGTGGACAGTGTTTTCCTGTTTGAAATAGTGCATTGTGTTGCAGAAAACAGCGTCACAGTATCAGGCCAGAAATACAGAAAGAAAAAAATCTTACTAACATTCATGTATTCTGCACTGATTCTGGGCAAAATTATCTTCCTTTGGGTTCTCTATAAAGATATTTTGTGACAGCATTTCATATCATCCTTCCTATTTCAGTACATCTTCGAAATCATAACAGATACACCTTCTACCTTTTATGTTAGTATTTTCCCTTCCTATATAGGTTACTGCTCAGGGCATATCCACAGAGTAAATTTAGCTGTGTCCTAGCTCTGCTGATAGCAACAGGATTAAATGTCAGTGTTTTAACTGGCATTGTTTTGATGCAGAAAGTATCAAAGATGTTCTTGAATTCATTGGAAGAGCATTCTGCCTGCACCCCCGGCACCAGTGGGAGAATTTCAATACCTTCTGCATCTGCTCACTCATGTTGTAACTGCAAGGTTTAAAGGAATGGTCTCTAAAATTTGGCATTAGCTGGTGTTCTTTGGTGTTTCCTCTGAGTCCTTTTAAGTCAAAGATGATTGACTTGTTGAAAGTGTGGCTTTGCTTGTTTATATTAAAAAAACCCCATGTTATTAAAATTTTTAACAGCACACATGCCCATTTTATCAGTTTCATCTTCAAAAACAGCCTAGAAGCTTAATGTGATTTGAACATCTTTGGACATTGTGTAGGCTCTGCAAACTGACTATAAAAGGTGCCTGAGGGTTTTGGAGTCACCTGGCTGAGATGCATGGCTGCACCTCTGAGCATGAACAGGGCTTTGCTGAAGGCATGAGGGTGTCCTGACATCACACCTAGGCCATTTTTCCTGGATTTCATGTGACTGTCCTTGGGAAAGCCCTGCTGCTGCAGTAGCACTATTGGCCATCCATGGAGGGCAGTTGGGTGCAGAGAGCTTGGAGCTCCTACACTCGTTTGCCATCTTACCTGGAGTGTTGGTAAGGTCTTTGGAAATGGTTGACTGGGGAGCCAGGGTTTGAGACTGAATGTTTACATCAGCTACTACAACCCCCTCCTTTCTGTTATTTTTCCCTGCGTCCTTTTTTCCTTAGAGACAAATCATCCCATCCTCAAAGCAAAGCCAGGCTGTTGGCTCACAAGGCGTGGGGTGACCCACGTGTGACACTGCATCTTAGCAGCAAAGAGCTGCTATTCTTGGTCTTGCACTGTGCCTTATGGAGTTGTCTGCTCCCTAAATAACCACTGCACTTACTCGCAGTCTAGAGATGCAAAAAAACCCCTTCATAGTGCAAAGGTAAACTGGCCTACATTGCCAGGAAATTGCTTACAGTGTGAAATGCTATATTTGTGTCACCCAGGCTAAAAGATTTGAGGCTTTTTATAAGGTTGCAATCAGTTTTATATGTCTTATTGATTTTAGAAGCCTTCTGTGACTCTGTTGGCTTAAAAAGCTGTTTGACCTTCAGATAGTATATCTAGTTCACGTTTGTGGATTTTGTTAGAAGGATTGAGAAGTATGGGGAAATTTAAAAAAATTAAAAATTAATTTTAAAAATTAAAAAAATTAAAAACCGTATTTTTAAATTATGTCATATTTATACTTTTAATCCAGGTCTGTTGGACACAAATTAGTATTATAGACGAATGGTAACCACTTATTGCAAACCACTTCTAAGCAGATTGAACATCAATGTTTATTTTCAGTCTTACTCCAAAAGTATTATGGTCTGGCAACTTGAGAAATGGAGACTAAAGGTGATTGTGTCCAGTATTGTAAATACCTTATATCAACAGGAAGCTTAAGAAGATGCTGATTTTGTCCAGTGTGAAACAAACTCAGATGTCAAATTGTCATATTCCTAGTTATTACCTCCTGATAAGTGAGGAAATGATGTGGTCGCTCTTTTCTTGCTTTTTGTGTGATAGCTCAATGGGAAGCTTTCAAAATTTGTGCAGTGGAGACTGACCTATTTTTCTTTCATTATTCTTGTTGGGAGCATCCTTGCTTTTGGTGAGTGCAAGGCTTGGTCACTAATAATGTGGAATGATGTAAATATATCCTGTATCCCTTTAAGAAAAGACTTACAGACCACATTTTCCCCAGCTGAAACTTCTGAGTGAGCCTTAGCTCAGACAAAGTCAAAGCAAAGGTTTCATCCTTTGGATCCTCATTCACTTGGAGCCTGGGTTTAGTCCCAGTGGTGGGGTGGGTATCAGCAGAGGAGTGGGTGTGATTCCATCCTTGCCAGGTTCGCTGATGCTTGCACAGAAGTTTCTCCCCAGCAGCCTGGGAGCCATGCAGGGCTCTGTGTGCACTATGATGTGTACAGCACCAGTGTTGTTCAAATGCAAGAGTATTTGCTCATGCTACAGTATGAGTATTACTAAATCTCAACTGAATATTCTGGAAAAGTGAGTGTTCATTTAGCAAAATGTCAATTTCTTCGACACTCGGACACTCAGAGCAAATTCTTACTTGTTTTACTAACAATTTTTAATCAGCTAAAAATGTCAAAATCACAGGAGCATATCAATGTGAGAGTATCACTGAATGGATTATTATTCTAGAGATGTTTTTTGTGCTGCCTTGTCATACAGAGAGAGTTATAATGCATTTGTTTGTGAGGATGAATGCATTAACAGCACTGGTATGTGTCTCTGTGCTTGCTCATTCTATATTTTTACTCCAGGGTTTAGACTGCAGAGGAGACTTAAGGAAGTGTTATTACAAACATTTTACAGATCTCAGTCTCTAAACATCAGTTACAGTGAATGTCTGCTACTGAGCATGAAGACAAAGCCTTGAAAGTCTGTTTTTCTGATTTTATTATTATTTTTTTTTAATTAAAATTACTGGATCTATAACAAAACTGTTCTTCCCTGTATTGGCTGCCTGGTTGCTGGTGTGGCCATCTCTGTAAGAGAACTGTGTCAGTGGGTAGCTTGTGCCTTGGCTGATAAGTAGCTTAACAACTCCTAATGAGTGGCTATTAGTAGGCAGACTGAGTGATGTGAATAAAATCATACTGAAAGGTACCATAAAAGCACTTGAAATATGAAATAGAAGTAGTTAAGTAATATGTCTTTGATATAACTGATGATGTTATTCTTCTTAAAAAGTCCTGCTAAGATGATTTTGGAAAGTGCTAAATACATATATAGAAAAATAAAGGCAGCGCAGAACTCTGCAGTACAAGTTCCAGCTGTTCTTTTTTGTTATGACATGCTTTTTGGCCAGATGGAGATTGTGACCTTACTGTTTGTTAAGTAGTACATAGCTCCTCTTTTTTTATGTAAAGTGTGACTAGTTTTTTTAATACCATGGGTTTTTAGCAGTAATTATACATGCTGCATAAATACATATGGTCAATTAATTGTGAGTGCAGAATCATTTGTATGGAGAAAGGAAGTGTTAAGTAAAATAAAAGTAAATTTATAGTTAACATGCTATAAACTTCTGTCTGTTACACTGTCTGTGCAAGGAGGTGTGCAGCTTCTGAACAGTGTTGTAGCTTGATAGTATTTGCTGTCTACAATTGCAAAAGCAAATGGAAATCCTGTGTTGGAGAGAGCAGTATTTCACACACTGTGGGCCCCAAAAGCACATGAGCAACACAGCACAATGTTGTACAATAAATAAGAACAATATAAAGATAATTGGAGCAGAGACCTAATAAAAGTGTAAACTTGTAAAATAAGCTCCACAGGAGTTTGTATCCATATTCAAAACGGGAGTGGAAAACTTAATAGTGTTGCACAGTGCCAGACTTTGTTTGACACTGAAATTGTCACAGGAAGCTCAAGATATGTTTATAGGATAGTTTATAGCTTGTACTGCTTTTAAAAGCTGCAGGGGAGAAAAGAGTTAATGTCTTGAACAATTATTTATGGCCTTTTCTTTGTTACTTTCTCACTTCCAGGAAACAAAGCTTTAAACAAAGACAAGCTGTTGAAGGGACGCTCTTGATCCTTGCTAATAGCAAGGGCCTTGCTATTGCTTCTTAAAAACTACCTAATTCTAATATCAGAGCATTCTCACTCTCTTTTTTTCACTTCACTGTCATCTGTTGAACTTGACAGGGACTAATTCATCATTGCTGCTGTGAGGTGGGGAGCTACAGCCAGGAGAGGAGCCCCTCTGTTGCTCAAGGGCTGCACAAGTCCTGGCTCCTGCTCTGAAGGGCCCAGAGCAACCAGGCAGCAGAGGGATGAGTCTGCAGTGGGAGCAGAAACTAAAATTGAGGACTGAGTTCCTTACTGACCTGGTACTCTGTGAGTGCTTGTTGGTTGCCAGATTCTCTGCTGTCCCATCAGCTCAGAGGCTGTCCTTCATCACTGATTTGCTCTGCACAATGTGCCTGACTCTTCTCATCACAGCCTTTTTCACAGGATTTGGTCAGTGCTGGTAGTGAGCTGACATCCCTCCTTTTCCCATGTTCTTCTTATTTTCATCTGGTGCCCTCCACAGAGCCACTCTGGTTCTGGGAAGGCTCTTCTCAGGAGCAGACCAAGGCCACAGCTGTGAAGAATGGACGAACTGCTTAGAAATCTTCCTGGGCATCATTTGGTAAGAAAGCAAATGCTACTTTATGTTTACTGCCAGGCTTTAACGTGAAGGGTCCTTCTTCCCAACTTTTTCCTGTAAAGGTAAGCCGTACCTTTTTTCCTCACTGATTTTCCCCACTGAAGTTAGATCCTGCCTATGTTTCACATGAGCTATTCTGCTTTCATGTGATGTTAGTTGGACATCTCCCCCAGGAGATCTGTCAGTACTCTGTGTGAGGCTGGCACATGGAAAATGTGGGCAAACCACTTCCTTGGCTGTACGTGATCGCTCATCAAAAGGATTCTGCAGTATCTGTTAAAATAAAGGATTTTCAGCATTTTCATCTTAAAGAACTTAAATATAATTTTGTTGAGAAAATTTTTCATCACTTTCACAAATAGCTTTTATTGATACAGCTGTTTTTCTTTAAAGAAAGCGCTCTCTGTGCCCTCATTTCCATATTAACGGGATCAAAGAATGCCCTTTGTAGCTTTTGGATGCTGCAGGAATGCTGATGTTCTGATAGCAAATAGTTAGACTTGCAGTCATCTCTCCATTTAAAAAGGTGACAATATCTGGAAATTGTTCCAAAGAAAAATTTCTTGGTCTTCAAAAAAACAGGGTTTTTGCCTTCTGGGTTAGACTGTAGTTGTCTTGTGGTGTGCTCTAACTCCAGCTCATTTGTTTCCCCTCCTGTTTCGGATATTTTCCAAAATGAGCTTGATTAGAAGAGATCATGGGAATGCCATGCTTTTATATTTAAGCCATATAAATACATACAAATACAGTGAAGAAACTTGCTCAGTGTTCAGACCAATTCTCAGATGCTGGCAGGACTAATGAAGGACTTACCATGAAATCCTTTTCAGTCCTACTTCCTGCTCTCCTAATGCTTATAATTCTGCAAGCTGCAAGTCTGGGGCTGTGGGTGAGACCTTATCCTGTTCCCTAAGTCACATGCAAATCTGTTGATTCTCACAGTGTGCTTTGAAGTAGTATTATGTCCTGTCTAGAGGATCTGTTTGTTTTTAAAAAGATATGCATTAGGTACAAGGACAGTTTTACCCAGTGTTCAGGCAAAGTAAAAGACCTATTGGGAAACGCATGGAAATGGGTTTTAACACAGCCCAACTTCTTTTTCCTAATCAAAGCCAGAATTCTTAGAGGGTGCATCACAATGATACTTTTGGTGCTTCATCAGATAGCAGCAGGTGGAGGAAAAGGGATCTGTCTGACAATGTGAACTGTCTGCTGTTCAAATTCTAACAAGCTGAATCACTTGTATTATGATTAGTATAGTAGTAATAATTATTGTTGTTATTATTATTATGATAAGAGGAAAATATGGTAGTGATCACACTATGTGATGATGCTGTACACAGTGTCTTCTTTCCATTTTAGCAGTGATGAGATGTATTTAGTAGATGTTAAAAATACAGCTCCCTGGCTGGGAGGTGACAGCATGATATTCTGGAGACCGTGTTCAAGTATTCTAAGGTCATTTAACTTCATTTTGTGTGTTCAGAATGGGCAAGCATCCTGAAAATACTGTGTACTGGATATGTGGCTTTGTAGTGGGATTTGCTCTTACAAAGTGGCAATGTGCCTTTTTTACATTCTGTTGCTGTAGCTAGCAAACAGAGGCTTACTGTTTAGAATCCCATGATATTGTGATTTCAAGTGTGCAGAGGGAATGTAATCTTTGAAAAACTGGAAGTTATTTTGAACCTTAAATGGATTTTTTAACAGAGAGAAGACCGTGGGCTCTGCCTGAAATGCATTGCTGGAAAATTCTCTCTCTTGAAAACTTTCTCCCACCTTAGCTCCCTACTCTCCAGAGACATCAATAGAAAAGTGCCCTGAGGCTCTGAACAGGAACTAAATTTTCATTTTCATTTGTTCTCCTTCAGAGTGTCCTTGGGGCTTCAGAAACTTAGAGGGCGAGAGAAGCATCGGATCCGAATTGATAATTCACATGACATTTTGGGATATGATTCTGCAAGGCTGTAGCAGAAAAAATCTGCCCAAATTGGATCTATACTATCCCATCATCCTTATTGAGTGGTAGAGATTAAAATCTAAGAAAATATTTGGTTAATGCATTTTGAACTTAAACTCAGGTGTGCTATAAAAAAAAAATCGAATCTAAATCCACCATAGACAAATGATTAAACTTCAGAGAAACTGAAGTATTTCTGTGTGTTAAAGCACACACAGAATGGCACACTATTGAACTGCAATGCATTTGGTTTACATGATGTCTTATCCTAGCAACACATTTCCATGTTTTGTTATTTTCTGTTCTGCCTGCCTTTTGCAGCAGAAGATACAGAGTGCAGCATGTCAGCTGAGGTCCCTGGCTGATACTACAGTAGGAGGATTAGATGCAGCTAGGATGGTACCTTCCACTTTGATGTGTAGACTTATTTAAAGTGAGAATGCAACAATGTTAAATATATGAAATCTTAGAATATTGCAATTTATCCATAGACCAAATTTAATTATAATTTATTTTGAGTATCCACAGAATTTTCATGTGTATTTTATTGATTTTGGTATAAGGTTTTCTGTGATCCGATGTTGTCAGTCATCACTGACTTTAGAGAGACATAAGGTTAGCACTGCTTCTGTGGAGGTGAATTTTGGAAGAGGAATTAGATTGTATGATGGGAATTATGAATTTGTCTGTGTTTTGACATCGTGTGCCAAGGGGCTTGAGATGACATGGCATTATCCTTCCTGTCCTTAGTAATTCCAAGTAAGGATTGCCGAAATACATAGTTCTTCAACAAAAAAGAGGTCAAATACTTGGTGTTTCATAGCCTGTCTGACCCATTGCTGGGCCTTGAAGCTGTGCTATGTAATTGGAGTCCTTTGTAGTCCCTTCTTTCTGCTTTTCTGCCCCAAAGACTGCTGGTGGTAATGAGTACACTTAGATGGGTCCGGCATTCCATGAGCTCAATCCAAAGCCTTTGGAAGTGTTTCTGAATCTTTCCACTGATTTCAATGGCACTTGAAACCAGGGCTTGTGCTATTGTCTGAAATTTGAAAATAAGCTTACTGCCTTGAGGGTCATGTTTAATTTAAACAAATAATTTAAGTTACCTTGTAGGACAGGGATCTGCTCTGTTCAGGCCGTTGAATCAATAAGACATGCATTTTTTGTGTGAAAAACTGCTCCACACTATGATTCATGGCCCAAGCAATGCTTAGCATTGCAGTTTTGTCATTAAACATCATGAATGAGACTGGAGAGGGTATAAAAGCAGCCTCCATACACTGCAGCAAGATATTTGAAACCGCCAATATAAAGACTATCAGCTTCCCCTCTCTGGCAGATGCTTTGCTGGGTCACCTCCATTTCGGTTGAAATTATGTTTGTGAATAAATAAGAGTTGTAATGGTTGTAAAGATTATGTGACTGAGGTGAGGCTTGACCCAGTGGAGTTCCCTCTCCTTCTGTTTTGAATCCAGTTTGAGTTTTTACATATAACTTCCTCAGGAAAAAGCAAATAAAGGAGCTTTTGAAATTTCCAGCCAGGTCCTGTTGGTTCCATTGCCTGTGTGTTGTGGCACAGCAATGCTCTGTAGCTGCTTTGTATTTAGGATGTGGATGTAACCAGTGAAGTTTTAGCTAAAATTCTTGTCATCCCAGCTCAACCAGGGTGTGCTGGGCTTTTGAACTGTGCCCAAGTCCAGACACATGCAGCATCTCGAGTAAAAATTTCAACTCTGATATAATTTTGTAGTGCCTCAGAGGTGACAGTGTTTTATATATAAAATAAAACCTGCTAAAGTTTATTTGCGTTACAAAATGCTCTGTAATGTATTTTGAGATTGCTGTGTGGATTATGCTATGCAGCAGAGGTTTGTTGACAGTTTGATTACCTGTACCACTAGATTTCTAGTTCCTTTATTTTCTGTAAATACATAGTAACATAGCAGTTAGTTTTAGCTCCAAGAAATATCATTAAATCAATATAGATCAAAATTGAATCGGACTGTGTAATGGCTTAGTAAACTGGGAATTTTTCACTAATTCATTTTTTAATAGGAATTTTTTTTAAAAAGGCTTTTCATCTCATCCCTCATCAGTTTACATATGCACAGAAATAAATGGTGATTTGATATATACTAGTATGAATACATGACAGTTATGCCTATCCAGATTTCATCTATTTTCACTTCCATCTCTTTAATAAACAAAACGTGTAAGTTTTCAAGCTTTAAAATCTGGCATTTGAGCCACAGTATTAATATAAATTATTGGGACAGGGATTTGAGCTGCTCCTGTCACTGCTAGCAAAGTGCTGAGGGAAACCTGGAGGATGAGGAAACTCCTGGGGACAGTTTCCAGTGCTGCCAGATGGGCAACAGTGGTCATGGAAAGAATCCTGGGAGGGTGGGAGTAGGGAGAGCCCAGCCTAGGGCTGCAGTTCAATGGTAAACCAGCTTTCTGCAGCGATTCCTGCTGCTCCCTTTTTCCAGGCACTCACTGGTGTGCCATCCCTGCCTCTCTGTGCCAGGGGATTGATCTGGCTTGAAAACTGCAGAATTGTTGTGTAGCTGGGTCAGCTTTTGATCCAGTTGCTGACTGGAGGCTCTACAGAGAGTATGTCAGTGTAGTACTGGAAGAGCAGGAGCTGTAGGAGTGGCAGAGGTGGGAAGCCCTTGTTAAACCACGGCAAGTGCAAAACCAGAAGCTGCTGGTGAAACAGAAGACATGCTAACAGCAAGAGGAGCAAGAAGGGAAGAGAAATGGAAGCCTGTGGGGAATGCAAGAGAGATGTGAGAAGGATGGTTAGATCTGGAGGAGGTAAATGGGATCATAGGCTCAGAGTGTGAGGTTAATACATGTGGTCAGTTGGTAAGTGGCTCATGAAAGACTTTGCTCCATCTTCCCTCACATACTTGTCTGTGTCCTATGTCTGATTGAAATGGAAGTGTGAGGAACACAGACATCTTTCGTATATGTGAAAGTACCCACAGGAGGTGCAGAGGCATTTCACCTCATTCTCAGGAGGCTTTGTTTTGCTCCTGGAATTAAGAAAAAAATCCCTACAGCACACAAGTGGATGTTGATTGGTGGGTTTGGCCTTTCGTGGAGTACACATACATTGATCTGATCTTTACCTTCCAACATGCAAAGATATTCTAAGGTAAATATTGCCTATTTCTGAACACTGTTCCAGTTCTCTTTGAGAACTTTGAAGAACTTTGAGAACTGTTTAATTTATCTTTATTTCATATTATTTACAGATATATTTATCGACATAATTTACAATCTCCATCTCTCTATTCTCTTGAAGTTTTGCAATACCTTATTACTCCACAGAAGAGCACAAGGTGAAATAGAATATATTATTATTTAATATTCTATGGTGAAGGGTTGTTGAGGTGGGTGACTTAACTCCTGCTACACATTTAGCAGTTGCTTTTTAAGATGGGTGTCATGAAGCACAAGTGCTGATTTCTCCATCCCTTGCTGTACTGGGCTTTTGTTTCTCTGGAGATGCGTTTCAGTGGGTGTGGAGAGATCTGAATTCATGCACATGCACTTTGTACCACATTCCTGCCTTAATTTAGAACCTCTTGGAGACCAGCTGCAGCCTTATTTAAAAAGAGGAGAGGGTGGGTGGTTAGCGATGGAAGTGTCCTGCGGAGTAGGAACAGTTACAGTTGTGAATGGAGGTGCTTTTTATCATGTCTCGAAACTGTGTGTTATATATCTTAATTTTTCAAATTCAACACTGTCTTGGAAAACTAAAGATACCATTCCTACAGAATTATAGCAAGCAGAAACCTGTTATGAGATAAAAAGAGAGACATGAGTGCCAGTCACAGGATTTATTAGAATTTTACAAATGTCTTAATAGACGTAATTAAATAGTCTGTTCAGTAGAAGTAGAGGTGGTTATTAAAGTGGCAGATGTTAAGTGCAATGTTTGGCTACTGATTCTTTTAGAACTGCCCTGCCAGTATTTAATATGAAGAAACTATTTCTGTAGTATAATTATTACAAAGAAATGGAACTTGTAGGAGGTACCATTTGTGCACTTTTCTTCAGGAGAACAGTAGCAGAGGGTTCAATGAGGTGGTGCTGGAAGCTTGCTCATCTTTTGAAGACAACCTTTTAGTCAAAACATGATAAGCATGTAAGGGCAGGGCAGGGAGGTCACTGTATTTGCTGGTTTGTTTCTAAACAAGCTTGTCGATTAAGGTAAAGCTGAGCCTGGAGCCCATGACTTCACCTGCTGCTTTTACCCTCTGAGTTCTCTCTCTGGCTGCCAGCATTGTGTGAAACCATCCTGAGTTGTTTGGAACTGTTCTTTGTTGCTGTTGTTTATTTTTTTTAATCTTCTCCAGTGTTATTGCCTGGTGTGTGACTAACCAGTTCAAACAAAATGGTGCAGAAATCCTTCCCCCAGCCAGAAGGAAATAGAGCTGGCTTTTAGTACCAGATTTAAGGTTTATTTCCACAGAGTTGGAATTGATTTTATTGGGCAGATCTTCAGGGGCTTTAAACTTCTTCATAGGTGCAGCCTCCTGTGGAGATGGAGAGGCCTCTCCCTCCCTGGGCAGAGCTGTTCTCTGCAGGGGCTGCTGGCTGACCCAGCCGGGGGCTGGAGCCCCTTCTGCCCTCCCTGCATCCTAAACTCTGCAGCTGTCAACCAGGATCCTGCCACCCTGCAGTCTGAAACAGCCTGGTGCCAAGCATAACTCCAGGCAGAGATCAAAATTACAGGTCTATGCATTTCTGCAGCTAAGGCTGCAACCTGGTAATTAAAAGTAATTTTCCTTTCTTAAGTAATGGGCTTGCTTTGCACCTGTCCTCATCCTCAGGCTTGTGGCTTGGGAGAGAGTTCTTGTAAGAACAAGGGAAGGTGAAGGGTTCTAAAAATGAAATAGATAGCTGTGACATGTTTGTGGAAGCTCATTAGTGGTAGTATGAAGTGACAACTAGGTTAAAATTACAGGATTTCAGATACACTTGTCAGATTCTGTACTGTGCTGCAGTTGTAAGTTGCAGCAGTGCCTTACCAGTAACTTAAACCACTTAATTCAGGTGCCTGAAACCAATGGTGTAATGTGTCATCTGTGTAGCATTCAATCCTGATGCTTCAGAATTGGTGTTCTGGTGAGCATGGCATAACTAAAGGAATATTTGTTTTATCTGAAGTGAGAAGGTGCCATGAAATGCAATTTTGAAGCTGCCACTTCCCATAAAAATTGATTGGCATTTTGCAGTAGTCAGACTTGAAGGGCCAGATTGTGGCTACTGTGTAAAAGGAGGTGGGGTGGGAGATTAATCCTCTCTGGGTGCCCTACAAAAAGCTAGGCACTTTCAGACTGAAATAATGCATTTTTGTTAAACTGGGATTTCATTCACTAATAAAATCCAATCAGCTCCTATGGCTAAGGTTTTATACCTTGTCTTTCATTTTCTCTGCTTTTCTCTTGACTCTGCCAAGCTCCTTTTAAATTCTATCTTCCCTTTATTCTTTTGGTTCCTTTTTAGATAACTTTAGTTTAAATGATAATTTGGTTATTTGATCTGTTTAATCTTAAATTGTGTCTTTTGGGCTGTTCTTGTCAGGTTTTGTTTTTTTTCTTTGGGGCTTATTGTTCCTTAATTAAAACCTCATTTAATTTTTAAGGCTGGTGAGTAAATAGGTGCTTTTTTCAAGAAAAGACCAAGAACAGTATTTGCATTCATGTAACAATTTCCATCCTAATTCCCAAGCTGCAAGCCCTATGGCTTTGCTGAATTGCTGCCACCTCAGAGGACTGTAGCAGCCAAGTAAAACGAGGCAGGAATCTGTTTTTTTTCCAAAAAGCCCCAAGCTATCTTCTTTGTCCAAGGCAGGCACAGAGGGTATGGATATTTAAGATCTCATCTGAAGGATGCAAATGAGCAGACTGCTATGAGTTAGAGGTAATTAAAACCACATATTGAGATAATCAGTTAATTCAATTCTTGCTTTATTGCAGTCTGTTTTCCAATCCGAGGGAATTGTTTTTCAGTGTTAAATTTTCCATACGCTGACCAATGCACAGAAAAGGTAGCTGCAGGTAGCCTGCTTGTGCCAGCAGAAAAGAAACCTGTTTGTGAGCATGAATGATTGACATGCCCGTGTTTGCAGGGTGCATTTTTGTGAAGCCGTGTATGGACAAATGGGGAACACATGAAAATCTGCTCTCAGATACTTTGTTCCTCATGAAATACGGAGCAGAGCTGAGCCTGTAGAGTCTTTGGTCACTTGGGAATGCTCAGGGAGAGGATTCTTTATGCCAAAAACTGTAATACCATGTTGTCTTTCTTATGGCCGAGGAAGCGAGTCATTGTCAGTGGCTGGTAGTGGTGAGTGTAGTTAAATCCTTGAGAGATGGGATGGTCACAACCACCTTTTCCAGCAATGGGGCTGTATAAAACAGTTCCTGTAATGTGCACATTGCTACGTCTGTTGTAGTTTTAAACTAACATTTCTCTTGGTTCTTAAGAACATTTTCATAGGCAATGTAGGGTGGACTGATAATGATCTTTGTCTCTGAAAAATTTGGCCATTTTTCTTTCATTTTTTTCTCTGAGTTTGTGATGGTGACTGTCCCATTCTTCTGCACAAATGTCATGGACTGTGACCTCCTCTTGCTGGGGAAGGGCCTTTGGAGCAGCAGCTCCAGCCCAAGGCTCCCTCTCGAGCCCAAGTGTGGGACCAGGGCTGGGCTACACACTGTCCCCTCTGCAGTGGAGCTGCCCCAGCTGCACCCAAGCTGGAGGGGGCATTTTCCCACACGGACAACAATTGCTGCTGGGATGAGTCCTTAACAGGCATTTATTGCCCTCGTATTTTTGAACCTCCTTCTGTTATTTCATTCACCACAGATGATGTGGTCCAAGTGCTGGTCTAAGCTTCATTTGTGTTTACCTCATGAATGAAGTCCCTTTTGCTTTATCTGAGCTTCTTTAATGAATAGCTGCTTTGAGGAAATCTGGGCCTTAGGTCTGAGAGGAATTAACCCAGAAGCAAGAACAGGAGCAATAACTGATGCCACTGTTAATGGCTTAGCCTGATGTGGATAGCACTTCAGTATACCCTCTTCCAGGACTGGGGAAGTGAAGGTGAAGTGAGCTAGATCAGTGTGATTTCAGTCTTAGAAATAATGAAAGATAACGTGATGGGCACACATAAAGGATTAATTTTTGCCCAGTAAATTTAATTAATAACTTGCAGGAAGTTAATTTCTGCCTTCAGTCAAATGGATGAAGGACAGAAGATCAATTTTCCATCTGCATCTGGTTTCTGGCAGGTTCAGAACTTCAGGGGTCCTTTCTCTTCTCAGTGCTCACTACATTTGGAGGCACTTCCTTCTAAATATATGTTTGAGCCAGAGAAGGGCAATGGGTGGAACTGATTTTGTTAAATCTTAATCATTAATCTCAAATAGTACAAGTGTGTGTATAAAAGCAATTATCATAACCTGTCTTTCCAAATCTGTGTGCCACAGCTAATATTTTGGCTTCCTTCCCTCTGATGCTGCCACACTCTGGTGCATCCTGTGTTTTTGCCTGGTAAGACTTCATCCCAGAAGAAAACTTTGGCTAGTATTTTGGGGTTTTTTACACCTTGCAGTTACCTCCCCGCCCCGTAATGGATAAAATCTATTTAACTGGTTTAATTGATGTTAGCTAGAAAATAAATCTGTTCTGGCAGAGGTGTCAAATTGCAAACTGAAGTGACCTGTGTCATCTAGAGATCTTAACCCTCAGATAACATGATGCAAGGGACTTTGTGTATTATTATAACAGGTCTCCTTAACAAGGAGGGATTTTCTGTGCCTAGGGAGTTAGCCTATGAAGTAGAAAGCCTCAGGATGAGTTTCTGCTGCAGACAGCTCCGACACCAGTTCCTGGTGTGCAGAATGGGAGTGAGGTACCTCCCTGTCCCTCAGCAGCATTGCCAGGGGTTTGCAGTATTGGTGTGATTTGCACATTGATAAGAGAGGATCTTTTTAAATGAGGATCTTGGATAGGAGATGGGTCAGTGGCTCATTGAATGCGTGGGATTACCTTCTCTTTATTGTGGAGCTTAACTTTCTTCCTCACTCCTCACAAATCTCAGCTTTGAGATCATCTCTCTATGCTTTAAGGAGAAATCAGGCATTTGAATTACTGCTCTTTCTATGATTCTCTTTCTTATTTTTGACCTGAAATTGAGTTACTAGTTTACTCTTTAGCATTTCCTACAGATGTAACTGATAATATATAATACTGACTTATTGTCTGACAGAAGGAAAGCCCTGGGAGTTGCATTGTAATGCTTAAAAGTATTATTACTAATGAAGTTGTCTTCAGGGTAGAGCTCCATTTTCCCACCTTGCTTCTTTCACAAAATAAACAAGGAATGTAATGTGACTTCTTTTCCTAAAAGGCTGTTCCCCACAGATGAGTGAGACTGGCACTATTTCAGTTACTTTGAAGCTTTCCCTGAGAATCCTCTGCCTTGTATTTAGGAAGCCCATTGCAATTCACCATTGCCTCATCCTGGTGGCCTTGGGTTTGTGTGTGCTGTCTTGGTGGGTTATTAATGAAACTTAACTTCTTCAATAGAATTTATGTCTAAGTTTAAATTTCAGAGACTAGGATCTTGAAGGTCCTGCCCTATAGCTTGTTTGGTTATTTCTGATGACTGTGGAAGCATACTCAGTTCATTTAGGCACAGTACCTTTTGTGACTAATTGAAGAAATCAATCAATAATTAAAAGGTAGATTCTTTAATTATGTTCCTCTGTATGTTGCATAGTGATTAATTAGCTTACTGTGCAGTTTCTTTGAGCATGAGGTGTAGTAGTTAGGAAAAACTAAGTTCATTATTTACGAACAGGCATTGAGGCCATTACCAATTGCAGATTCCTAGTTACAGGCTTTCTGAAAGGATAATACAATTCTCTAAAGGTTCCGAGTGAAACTTTCAGGCATTATTCTGTAAAAAGTCCTTAACCCAATGAGGTGTGAAAATTCCTTCAGTTTGTTATCTTAATTAGTCATTAAGTGCATGATATTTTCTTTTCTCTTGATTTCTTTTTCTGTGGAAAATGTACGTGTCTTTTACTTAAAAATAACTTCAGAGTGACGAAATGCCCTGTTTCTTAGGAACTCTCAGCAGATTGAAACAGATAGGCAGTATAAGCTCTTGGATTTCTCTTGATGTACTTTACTGAAGCTGCCATTTCTTTCTGAGCATGACATCCTCATGGAATATAGAGCATAAACAGGAATCACATATTTCATAAAAAGATTGTGTTTCTAGAAAGGTATGTGGATAGAGAGTCTTCATAAACATGTTCTCAGTTCTTGCCTGAGCCACAGAATTCCTCTAGGAGCAGGGATTGTTCTGGTTGTAGTATTTGTTTCCATTTGCTAGCTCGGTGTTATATTGTTAGTAGAGATTCCACTAATGGCTACTGTTTTCAGATACTGTGGAGATGTAGCTTTGGTGACTATTGGTAAAGTGTTAATGATACTTTCTGGAGTTAGTAGTGAAATGCTCTTAGAGATGTTTATTCAGGATCACAGTGCAGTAAGACATTCATCATGGAAATTTTAAATTGAAGCTTTGAGTGAGAAGATTTCTATCTGTAGGTGCTCAAATATTCATATCCAGATGTTCTAAAGGATGGCAAAGTGATTGAAGCAATTGTGGACAATATCAACAGTGTATTTCTTTGTCAAGTCGTTAGGCTCTGTATCATGATGTGTGTTACTGTCATAAATCTTTTCAGCTAGCAGAAATCAAAAGCCTGAAAAAGCAGTTTGTGTATTAGATAATCAAAGTGGCAGGATTGGGTGGAACCAAGGTGCTTGATTCAGTTGCTTTGCCTCCTCTGCAGATACAGTAAGATGCTTTCAGTTACTCTAAAAAAACCACCAGTCACAAACATTTACGTATATTTAATTAGTGCCCTTGAAAACTGTCTGTCCAGGTAAAGTCTTAAAATTGTCAGCAGCAATGCTCTCTGCTTGGTAGCAAAAGAGAAGTCACCAGTTCATAGCAAAACCACCCTGATGGAGGCATGGTCATCTCCACTGCTGAAAGAACTGTTGTGGTTCAGGTACAGACTCTTCTTGCAGTGGCAAAGGGGCTCTCTTTGGCTCAAACCAGACTGATGAAGGATTGGAAGCTTCTTTGGGCTTTCTTGAGAAAATATTGATTGATGTTGTGTATTGCTTTTTCCATAAAAGGTAGTAAGGGGAGAATGTTTCATTCTCTTCCCCATCCCGTTAGTGTTAGGAGCCAGAACTCGTAGCAGTTCTGAAGGCAAAAGGGAAGAGCAAACATGGCAGTATTTTTTTTTTAAGTAAAATTGATTTCTGTGGTGAATTGGTTATAATGGGTGTCTTCACTCTTTTTTTAAATGAACCTGGTGGTTAATTATATTCCACTGTTTAAGTAACATTTTCCCTGTTTCATATTTTCTTTCTTTTCAAAAATAAAAAAGGCTATATTTTTTCCTCTTCATACACCTACACTTGAAATAAATTTTGGCAGGATATATGAATTCAAAATGTGAAGCAAGTTTTCTGAACTGTGTGGCTAGCTAATAGCAATGCAAATTGGTTACCTAATGAGGAAAATCATCAGAAGATTTTTGTTGAAGGGTCTCCTGAAAGAAAAGCATCATCCTAAATCTCAGCAATGACAGCCTAAATTCATCTTACAGCATGTCTGTTCTCTGCAGGATCTTGGATTATTTAGCTCAGGAGATCAGACAGAGATGCTTTTTTGAATTTTTGTTTTCCTCTCTTGTTTGTTTTCAGTGTGTACTTGACACCATATTAGGTTTAATTTTATGAATGGCCTGGAATGGCAGGCCTCATTGATTTCCTGTGGTAATGGAGCTCATAAAGCATTAGGCCCTTCTGGAAGTGTTCCCTGTTGGTGAGGTGTCTGCAGCGCTTCCCCAGCACGGCCAGTGCAGCTCTGCCTCCGCGGGGAGGTTTGCCTGCGGCTGCCTCGTGCTGAGAGGGGAGAGGCTGCTCTGGTTCGTGCCCTCCAAGGCATGGCAGGGGACCAGGCTGCAGCACTGGCAGCTTGCTGTGCTGGGTTCTGCCCTTCCAATGGTGCTCTCCTGCTTCTCTGCTCTCTGCTGAGATGCCCCAAACACAGAGAAGGAATTAGTATGGCGATAATTGCATGGGCTTGTGGCTCAGTATTCCTCTCACCTCATCAGCTGCTCCTTCAGAACTAGTTTTAAGGTGATTCCTAATAAAACACAGGATTTTTTCAGGTGTTAAGACCCCATATTATTTTGGGGTGAGGGAGTTTCATCCCAACTATAAGTTTCTTAAGGAAGGAGTACATGTTTCAGCAAGACAAACTGTGCTCCCACCAAGATACTGCCTCCTCACCTCCAGGTCTTTAACATAAGTCCTTGGGAAGCCCAGCACAGGGCTGGAGTCACAGGTTGTCCTTCTCCCTACTTCATCTACCATGTGCCAGAGAGAAGAAAGCAGAGCTCCTGCCTTTTGCCTCAGAAAGCAAGTAACTTCCCAAGTTTGTGGAAATCCAGTATCTTCCCATCTTAGGTGCTACTCTCTAGACTTATTTACATTTATTTTTTAGCATCTTCCTTCCTAGTGCAAATGTGGTGCTTTCATCCTGAAAGTGATGCTGATTTATCTGTCTGTTATCAAATCCTCTTGTGGTCCCTGCTCCAGAGGGAGGAGAGACAGGCTCTAATCTTATACCTTTAATCTACCAGTCTAGGAATGTATCTCCATTTTTTCCTTAAATACAAACAAATAATTATTTACGTATTTCTCTAAATAGCTTCAAGCTATTTCCATCCACTGGCTAACATAAAACCTGTTGTGCACTTTTAATAAACTGTGGTGAGCACTCTGAGATGTGAACTCTTCCAAACTATAAACTCTGAATATTAAATATTTCATCTCGGGTTTTCCATGAAAAACTTAGTTGCAAAAGCTCTGGTTGAGACACTTTTAGGTATTTCTAATAGCTGTTCATGTCAGCACTAACATATGCATATGTGCTAAATATAGAATGCAAATTACCTGTTCTGTGCTGCAATAATTTTTTGTAGTTATTGTATTCTTAGAGCTTCATTTATCGTGGTTTCTAGGCAATCAAGTACAGAAAAATAAGAGTGAGGACTTGGAATAAAATGTGGCTTTCATTGCTACTTTTTGGTACATTTATATTCACTTGTTATTTTGTGTCTGCAAAGAATCAGATGCAAACCTACCCTTTTTAATTTGGTGCGTTTGCATTTCTGGTTCCTGTTGGATCTAAGGAAAAGGGAACGGCCGTTTAACAGCAAAGCAGGTTTTGGTGTATGACTCAAGCAAAGTGTGTGAGCCCAGAGAAGCCAGTTGCTTCTAAGAAATGCAAATTCCATGTAAAACGGGAAGGAATAGAAATGCACCATTGGAAATGTGCTATTTTAAAATTAAAATGTGATTAGAGACAGTGTGAAATTGTGTTAACGTTGACAACTGTGGGTCTGTTCTCAGGAACAGTCCCTGCAGCTTGGAGGGCTGAGCGTTTTCAGCTGCTGGGTTCCTTGCTCAGGGCTCATTGCTGCACATGGCTGTGGCTTTCGTAGCCAAGTGGCAAAGCTGTGAGTCTTCCCATACTTATTCCCCCTGCTTTGTTTCCTGCACAAGCCAATCTTCCTTCACAGGCTAGTTGTACTGATGCCTTGATGGGGCTACTTACAAACAGAGGCTAGACAAAATTAAGAGGAGAAAATTAGGTATTTATTGAAGGGCCTTCAGGTACACTTTGGGCAGACAAAAGCCTTCAGAAAGGCTGCACCCAAAATGGATGACTGGTCACAAGTTTTTCATACTTTTATAAGTTTGGTCCATTTGCCTATCAGGGTTAATTCTCCAATTACAATTTCAGGTAATGCAGTCATTCCCCAAATTTGTTCCCCTCCTTTAGAGGCTTTGTTTACATGTTTCAGGGCCTGAGACAGTGAGGTGTCCTTGAAATTCAGGCTTAGAGAGGATTTGTTTTGTCTGACCAGAATGGGAGAACAGCAGCTAACAGGCTATATGGAATTACACAGTCTAAGATATTAGATATTACAGGGTATGAAAAACACAAAAGCTAAAATCTTAAGGCATCAGTACCCATTTGGCTTGCACTGCTGTACCCATTTGGCTCTAGACATGGAATATCTTATGGATGTCCTTGGATTGGTAATGCACTGTAGCAAGTGGACAGGCAATGCTTGAGGTATAGGGCTTAGGCAAGGCTGTCCTTTTCTGAGTTCTGAGTTGATTTTCTCAGACCCTGCACTATAGGAGTCCTGTGCTTTTAGCAAATTGGAAGGAGTCCCACTGGAATCAGTGTGGTGGACTGTCCATGCCTGGGACATTTGGAACCATCCACACTCAGGTCAAAAGATGTGCATGGCCAGGTAAACAAAAGTCAGCTCATGAATTAAGTAGAGACAAATATCCATTTATATCAAGTGTTGGAGTTCCCTACTTGGTTTACTGCTTTTGTTTTCAGGAAGAGATGAAAAATGTTGCATTGGGCAGTAATCCAGCCACTTGATTCATAACAGTGTCAAGCAGTCATCAGTTTGATTTTGCTTGTGATAGACTGAACGCATTTTACTGAGTGAGTTGCTGATGAAAATATGCACTTCTCTCCTGTTTCATGTCCTTGAAGTAACCTCTGTGCTTGAAGGATGAAATTATATTATACTCACTTTTTCTTTCCTGATCTGAATAAAGTAGAATCTAACTAATATTAGTGGTTCCTTCCTGCTCTAATCATGACCTCCTTTTTGGCACCATCTCATAAAATGAACACATGCCAATTTGTAATGCGTAAACAACAAGGTTTGTGGCTTTACTCTTGAAATAAAGATGTCATTTTTAAGATTCACGATGGGTTTTTGTATTTTTTTTCATTTTGCATAATTATCCAAGCCTTATAATTAACCTTTTCATTTACCTGAAACAAGTCATTTAAGTAGGCATATTGTTGCAGTCATCTAATGTGTGTTTATTATATATAAGAACTGAATATCTTTAAATTCTTCTTACTATTTTCTTTTCCTCTGACATAAATTATTCTTTTGGTTGCAGGCTGAAAATGTTTGTACTTAACAGCTATGATAAGAAGAACTAAAAATTGTGTGCCTTTATTTCTGACTGACTTTAGCAATTTATAGTGGCAGTGGGTATTTTAATAAATGGAAAAAGCGTTCTGGAAGAGATAACGACTTAGTGCTTCTTGTGGAGGATTCCTTTTAGCTAAAACATTTGTTATCCACTATGGTTGTTAATTTCTTAAGTTTCCTTTTCTTGTGTTCTTCTAATACTGTGTTTGTGAAAAAAAGATATTTAAAAGAAATCAGGCACCTCTGCTACCATCCACTGTACTGGAAGCAGGGGGAAGACAGATGGAGGTTACTGGGGAGTCCCAGTATGCAGCAGTTTGGTTCTATACAGCTCCAACAGAACACAAGCCTTGCTTATAAATGCTGTTAAACCCAGTATCTTTAAAACAGTCAGAAAAGCTCTTGCCTGGCCCCCAAATTGCTGAAAGAGTACATTGTAAGATAATTTGCTATAAAGATCTCTTGCAATAATTTCAGCGTATTCACTGTTGGTCGCTCTTTCTAAACCAATCCTATTATCAGGATGTGAATTGGATGCATGGAAAAGGCTCAAATTAGGTTCAGGATTAAATTTTTGTCTTTTCACTTCATGCTTTAGATACTCAGACAGTGCTTTATCAATCATGGTTTTATGAAAGTGAAAATTGCTTCTTTATTGTTTTCTTTAAGGGCGTTAGTTTTTTACTACCTGATCAGCTCTCAGCTTGCCACATCACTTCTTAATACTAATTTCCCTTTTAGATGTATCCAGGCAAGTCACCATTTTAGATTCACAAATAGCTCTCTATTAACTTTTACTAAATCTATTGCATTATCTTCTGTCTAATACAGTGGTATTGATCACTAAAATGATTAAGTAGATCTTTATGTTTTCAGACAGTTTCAAAAATTATTTGGTCAAGTTAGTGAGACTGAAACTGTAGTACAATTTATTGTCTACAATGGCAAAAAATCATTCAGAGTTAAGGATGTAACATCTCTGAATGTGTTTTATGAGATTCTTTTAATCAGTGGTTGTGCCAGTGGCTTCCTGTGGCTCAGCAGTGATTTTATTTCATGACAGGTTTTAGCTCTTTAAAAAGAAATAAAAAATGGTTGCCAATCTGCATTATCCTTCTTGCTTTAAAAAAGTGGTGATTCATATTATCCACTCCTAAGATATCTCTTAGGATTTGCCGTGACTGTGGGAGGAGTTCAGCTGAGAGAGTCCTTCAGACGGAAACTGCCAAAGCTTGCTACTTTAATCATTATTCCTAGTGCAAGTTACAGGCTTAAGCCTATTATTAGCTTGCATACAAAAACCCCCTCTAAATATATAATTCGACAACCAACTCCTACAAATTACCCATTATCCATTTCTTTAAAAACTGTGAGCACTTCTGTATTCAGGCCAGTTTCATGCTTGCTCTTAGTCACTGTCATGGGGCTCTGTGTTGATTTGACTGGAGCTGGCAGATGCAGGGTGTGCTGCTTAACGTGCTCGCCTGAACCTCATCGGAGGTTAGTTTGCAAAGAAATAATACAGGATTTGTTTTCAGAGAAGCAGACTTTGGGTTCAAGTGTTTTCCTTTCTTTGCATTTATCCAATGGCCAGCTGCACAAGTGTCTCTCCAATTTTAGGGCTGTACTTCTGTTTGGATCTCCAGGTTTAAACCTGAGCCTACAAGATGAAATGCCTGACTGTGGTTTCAAAATCCACTAAAAAACAGGAGTAAGTTTTTTCTTTGTTTTTCCCTTCTTACATACGGCCTATTCTGTCAGAAGTTCGTGTGTGGTATGGGGCAGCTGTTTTATTCAGAAAGTCCCTATCTGAGAGAACTGAATTGAGTCTGGGGACAAAGAGAGTTACTTTCCTCTGTCCAAGGAAAGTGAAGGAATACTTTCAAGTGTTTCTTCTTTTGTTTTCCTGCATAATGGTATAAAGGCTTTCTTTTACAACCCATGGATTGAGTTCAAGGCTGCTCAATAGCATGTCTGGCGCTGGCCTTTCACGTTTTTGAATATAGATCCACAAAGGAAATGAGAAGGGAGCAAGGGATGCTTCCTTCTGCAAGTCAGTCCCAACCCAAGACCTGGATGCTCAGAATTCAACAGGCTGATGTGAGAGACTCCAGGTCACAAGGCTGGGACAGTGTTGTGCTGGGACAGGCCACAGTGAAAGAGGCTGTGACTCAGATAGCATTGAAGGGCTAGGTCTCCTTCCATGTAAAGTTGTCCTAGAAGGTCCCCTTTTTGGGGCTTTTCTTTATCAGCAGAGGCTGGCTGGCTGTGTCTGATATCTCATTGACAGCGTGATTTAGACCCTGAACTACGTTACTCCTCTGTATGGGGAGCACAAGCACTGGATGAGCTTCCTGGTTACACAGCAGACACCAGCTGAAAAATAAGTGGTAAAAAGCAGTCAATAGTGGAGTGTGTTCAGGTTCAGAAGGTTCAGTTTTTCTGTTTTTCTTCAGTTTCCCATGTTGGAGAAAGGAAAGGTGTGAACCAAGCTCACTGTACTGGAAGTAGCTGCCTAGTGTGTGATTGAGCTGCTCAGAGGTAAGAAAAGAGTGGTCAGAGGTTAAGGGGATGGCAAGCCTTTAGCAAGGGCTGAAAGGTATAAAAGGTCCTGGTAGCACTTACTCACTTGAAAGGAGAAGATTAAGTCCTGACATTGACATTGGCTAGATCACTGGAAACACTGAATGCCTTTTGAGATGCCACCTGCTTTAAGAGGGAACTTCTGGGTTCCATTCTTAGATAGTGTTGCCATTTATTTTAAGTGCTGACTGTAATGGCTGAGAAAATTTGTGCCTAACAGGGCAAATAATTGCATGAGGATCAAGCCTGTAATCACTCTGAATAGAAACTGGAACATTTGAACTTGAAAACACAGACTTCTGCTTGTAAAGTATCTCCTTACTTAATGATCATTGACATTACCATTGGATTATAAAGACTGTAACATTTCTCTCTGATAATTTTTTGCTCCCTTCCCTGCTGCCAGTGTAATGGGTAGAGTCAAGTAATGCAAGGAGCAAGAACCAGCAAAAGTCCTTTTTCAACATGTATTCCTGATGGAAAATAATGGTGTCCAGAAGCAGGCTAGGATGATTTCTAGAGATTGGCTTCATTTTTCTGTGGATTTGAACCAAATTAAGAAAAAACCTCATTCCAGGTGTCACCAATAGGATTGTAAAGGGAGCAGGATCCTACTGTGTTTAACCATGACAATGAAGTAAGTTTTTATTTCTTCCCTGATTAGAAGGCTCTGAGCTTGTGATCTTGGCATTGGCCTTTTTTTTTCTTTTTTTTTAGCCAAACAGCTAGAGTAGAATGGAAGGAAAATTGAAATGTGAAAGCATGGCTGATGCACATACTCCAGTCTCCATCCCAGGCTTTGCCAAGCAGCAGTTACATGCTCACTCTCTGTAGCAGGTATTATAGTGAGACAGTGCCTTTAGAAATAGCAAGAAAAGTTAGATGTAGACTTGCAAAACCTTAAATGTATTTAGTTGGAGAGCAGTAATGAGGTGAGAAAGGATAAAGAGTAGTGCAGTCATTCAGAGGTACGGCCTGTTTGTACCAAATAATTGAAATGTCATGGTGAGAAGTCAGCTGGTCTCTTGTAGAGTATTTAACGTCCAGTGCACTGTGCTGATTCCTTTCCCATGCAATCCCCAACTGTTGTCCTTAGTCCTGGCCTTTGTGTAGGGAAAGAGTATCTGTTGAAGCAATTTTGTAAAAAAATAAAACACTTAAACTGGGTCAGAATTACAGTGAAATTTTTATAATCCATTTACTCCTGCTTTCATTAAGCAAAAAAGCAACCCAACACACCATGTCTTCAAGAGCTTTGTCATTAAAACCTGAATAAAATGCTAAATTTTGAAGCACTTGAGATTTTTTTCTCTATTACATTACTGGCCCTAGTAGAAAAAGTAAAAGCTGAAATAAAAACATTAAGGCATTTTGTTGAAGAGGGATTATGCTCTGGTTTATGTTGCCAAATGAACTGTTGGTGGTTTACATTGTATTTGAGGGGGAATTGGGGTTGGAATATATCTTTAAACTGAGTCAGTAGAGTCTTGGACTCTCATGGAATGGCTGTCACCAACTATGACACTTGTGTCCCATTTTAATTTTACTGAAAAACTGGTTTGTGGATGTAAGACAAACCTTTCCATTTGACCTTGTTTTTTGATCTTTATCTTTGGGAGACTCAGAGAAAAACTGAAAGACTATAAATTAGAGCGAACCTCGCTAATGAGACCTGGTTAATTACATTCATTTGCATGCCTTCAGTGGTGAGGTGAAATTTACTTAAACTCTGAATTCTCTCCTTATGTGGAGGCCTTTCATTTTATCTTTCATATCCAAGGCCACAGCATGGATCATGGGTTGACATTTTTAATAGTTTGTAAAATACAGTATTTTAATTTCTGGTATTATCCTAATTTGTCTTCTCTTGCTTTTAAAGGCTCAGTTGACAAGCAAAGTAGGGTGGCAGTCTCTAAGAATTTTTGTTATTACCGTGTTTTGTTTAATTCAAAGAAGCTCCAGTGTATCTGACTTTCACAGTTAGTGAAAATCTTTTTTTTGTGTGTGCCTTTTTTGGGTACAAGTCAGGAAATGTGCTTTGGACACTTCCAGACTAGAGATATTCTTTCCACCTGATTTGAAGAGTGGTGTATCTTATTCAGAAAGCCCTGTGCCATTAAAGGATCACACTCAATATTGTTCACTCATATGACTAACATGTCGTCAATTGTTTTGCAGCCTCAAGGCTGTTTTACGCATGGTTGGACAGTTAAATGTTTAAAATGATTTTGGGAAGGGCCAGGAGCTATAAGAGTCATTGGATTTCTTACTGTTGTGTTTGAAATATTACAAGCAGCAGTTGTGTCCTGTTCATCTGAGGAATGTGGGTAGGTCAGAAAATCCAGCCAAGGGCGGAGGGGTGGTTTTGCAGCTCCTCTGTGACAAGACCTCATTAGCAATACACAGTTCAGCCTTGGTTAAGCCTGGTGGCAAATGTGCCATCTGCTTGCAAACAGTCTTGGATCCTGCCAGACCTGTGTTCAAAGGCATCCCTTAGATCTATCCGAGTCCTGAGAACGCGCCCAGGGAGGTGACAGTTGTGATCACAGGGAGCATCACACAGGGATCACTGAGGTGTGGATAAACTCAACAAAAAAAGAACCAAAACACACACATGATATAAAATTAATCTGCAAGTTCTGTGAAGTTATTTCAAGGAAACATATGTACAACATAGTAGCACTCAGGTGAAGTAAGCAAAAAGAGGCTTCAATTGTAGCAAGTAAAGTGAGTGGTGGGGATTACAGATATATACTCTCATGCCTGGGAACTGAGACTAGGTGAAAATAAATGAGTTTTATGAAGAAATTTTCCAGGAGCAGATTATTGTGTAGTGGTTTCCTGGAGCTTCACTACAGCTTTATGTTTATAAGTCACTGTTGTGAGATGGGATTTTGAACCAAATATCTGACTAGTCCAATCTGATATTCCAGATCTATTTTGAAAAAAAAAAGGAGGCTAAGCAAAAGGATACTGCAGTGTAAATCGTGATAGCAGAAAATTATGTTTAATGAAAAAGTTATTTAGGATTCATGTAGGAAGAACATGGAATGAAGCATTTTTATTGCAGATAAGAAAAATGCATAAAGCAAAAAAAAGCATTGTTTAACTTTGTGGAAGATTGAAGTTGAGCAATTTGAGATTTTAATGAGTCAGGAATATGGAGCACAAATACACTGATATTTCAGCATAGAAATATTTTGCTGCTTTCTATCTTTGGCTGAAATGCCATATGTGAATTCTAAAAACACCACTCCTAAGTCCTGTTGTCAAAATAGTTTTCTTTTTCTTTAAAGCAGCACATAACAAACGGGCATTTTCACCATCCAAAACTACATTTGTGTGTAATTATGCTTTTTTAACTGTGCAGTCAAACTTATGTTGAGAACCATGAAAGGTAGGTTTGCACAGTGTGGTCAGTCTGTCTGCAGGGCTGTGCTCTGGCTCTGCTTTGCCAGGTAACAGGGGCTGCTCCCCACATGGTGATGTTGCACTCTGAGCAGAGGCTTTTGGTGTAATGCTGGGGACAGAAACAGGAATGAAGTTGGTGAATTTAGAACTAGTGGTATTTTAGGGTGAGCGTTCTTTGTTGTTTTACTTACAGTCATTTCCTTTGTGGAAACTGGAAACTTTGTGGTGCTGTTGATGGTGGTGGTTTGGGGTGTGTTTCTGGAAAGTTGGTGGTCCCCCTGTTTGATGCAGAACTGTGGCCTTGTGTTTAAATCTTTGGTTTTCCCAGCTGCTAACTGAGGACTTGTACACAATGGAGGGATCAGTGCTGTGTTCTGGGTTTGTGACAGCAAGTTACGACCAGAGAGAGAATATTTCCGCTCAGTTATTCTCAAACTGTGAATTTCCTATAAAAATATCACGGGCATAATTTCTTCTTTACCTGTGTGTAAAGAAAATCGAATCTCTCTGTATTAAAAAATGTATTTATAAGGAAAAAAGCCCCTCTCTGCTTATGAAGGGTTTTTAGAGACACTCTAACCCCCTTTTCATGTTTCAGGTCCAGTTATTTCTTTCTCTTCCTTTTAAAATTGAGTAATCTGCACTGTCACTCCTAATTCTGTACAACAATGCAGGTCCTGTTTCAATCCTATTTAGAACAATAAGATATCCAATTTGCTGCTAAATGGCTTGACAGACTGTTTAGCTCTCCACGAGCTCCGAGTGAGTGTCAGACCTTCCAACGTGGTATTTGTATGTCAGCTGCAATTTTATAGATACTCTTTACCCCTGTAAGTATATAAAGACATTAGATGGCAAAGAGAAAGTGTTTGTTGGTATTGTCTTCTGGAAAGAAAGGCAATTCAATGTTTACAAAACTCGCATGTCAATAAGACAGAGTTATTAATGTTTTATTTTTGTGAAGAGAGATTTGAAATTGTTTCAGCTTCAGAATAGAAGAACTGCATCATAAAATCCTGACACTAAATTAGGAAAGGATTATGCTGAAGAGAAAGCCCCATTCATTGCTTAGAAATCCTATCACAGACAGAGGGAGAGGACTTTCACCGTTGGCTGAACGGACTGGAGATTTTGTGCATGATGTATTGCACCGTTTTATGACAGATGCTCATTGTTTAGTGACTTTTATACTTCAGCAAAATTCATACAGCTTACTTTGCTAACAAAGACTAATTATTGGAGTTAATATGCCATCAGCAATGAACATTATAGGCTTACTGGATTTGAGAGCTTATTTAACATTCTCAAGAAAACCAAAGCCTTTTACTGAAATAGGTATATTTTCATTTTTCCACCTAAAAAATAATAAGCAAACAAATCTGAAAATGCAGAAAGAGGGAAATTGGCAAACTCATTCTTTGAAAAGAAATCAGATTGTTTTCAACTTGTAAGCTACTGTCTAACACTCTGCCTGATGATCATAATTGGTCTTTCAAACAATATATACAAATTAATTGACATTTCTATCTGGCATTCGTCTAAGATGTAAATATGGGCTTTGATTGCAATTCAAATTAGTCCAAAATTTAATATCTGGTTATAATCAGAATTGCTAAAGATGTCTAGCTAATTTAATTGACATAATTGTTATAACATCTCTAATTTTATGTTGATGTCTGAGGTAATGACTGCTGAGTCACCTCTGCCTTGGGAGGCTTTTAAAATAAAAATGAGGATACATAGGATTCAGTTGAAAACATGTTGAAAAAAAAGAGAGTTTATATCAGTTTTTCTCTTGCTTTTGGTAGGTTGCTGGAGGGGAATGAATGAAATCTGGAGGTGTACAGTGGTATACCAGCCCTATCATTCTCTAGTAAAGATCAGCATGAAAAAGCAAATGGCTCATTTATTGGACTGAATCATTGTTACTTATTTACAGGACCAAAATAGTTTCCTTCATATAAAAAAGCCTTCAGCAAGTTCTCCTCAGATAGGAGGATTTATTTATGAAGTCTCTATGGGATAATGTGGGATGATTCACTGTTTTTGCTACTTGCCAAAAATGACTCTAGCAGATTAGTAAAATTTAAGCTATTTTAAGTACTGGATAACTTGTTAAAGTAAGCCAGGGACCTAATTCTGCTGAAAATGCCAAAGGACAGTTAAAAATCTACCTGATGGAGACAACTTGGTGGTGGCAGGGTGTGCTGGTTGGCTGCTGGCATCTCTGTGTTGCCACAGCCAGTCCAAGCTACTTGGGTGGGAGTGACTTTCCAGTGCAGAAATGAGGACACTGTCATTCCCTGGCCTTCCGTCTGATGCAAAAGCTTAAAAATTTTCTTAAGTCGGCTGGAGTAGAGCTGAACATCGGTTTATGAGCTAAAATTATCTTGATTACTTGACTGTGGAGATCAGTCTCCTGACTTTGAATTCACCCCATGTCTCCAGCTGAGGACAAATGCGTGATTGTGTGTGGAAGATGAGAAACCAAACTGACTGCTTAATTCAGGATGTGCTGACAGATGGACCCTGTTCCTGATTTGGGGAGGAGGGAACTGGAGGGAAGCTGGAGAAGCAGTAGGAAGAGAGGAGCTGTCGGCAGCTCTGGGGGCTGTGGGCACTGCAGGCTGTGCCTGAGGTGTGGCTAGTGCACAGACCAGTGCTCAGGAGGCAGCCATCTATCTAGCTGAAACTGTGCTATTATTGCCTTCAGTTCTATGAAAGGTAAAGGTTCAGTACAGGGGTAGTGATTGCCAAGATTCATTTTATTCGTGCACTGTCTGTCTGTCCATTTGCAGAAGGTTTCTTGTTTCTAATGGACTACTTGAGTTTAGGCTTAATGTGCAGCTCTCAAAATTCAGATATTCTCTATCAACATAATGGTTGTCTAACAAGCTATCCATCCTGCTGCTCTTGGATTTTCAGTAAGCCTTTCAAACATCTGAGAAGATACAGCTTTCCTTTGAACAGGAGTTATCTTCCTCACTCTAGTTGGGTGCCTTTTTTTTCTTTCTGATTTGGCAAGTGCCAGCAGATGGTATCAGATGTGAGAAGATCCATTCACTACATTGTCAAAGAGGTAAGGGTTTTGCAAACAGAATCTATCCAGGCTGCCCTGTAACTGTGGTTTGGATCACCTGTGGCCACGTCAGAGGGGGTGGTCACGATGTTTGTGGGCAAACCATCCCACCTTCATGCTTTTGTAGGTGCTATAGAGGGGCAGTGTGTCATCAGAATTATTTGAATATTGTTTTAAAATGGGAATAGTGGATTAATATTCACCAGGGAACAGCAGGGGGATCTGCTGATATCTCCATCTGCTCATGTTCCTGCCTGAGAGATGAACCTTGTTGCACTCAGGAGCAGTGTTTTCTCAGAGGTAACCATCATTGCTCTGACATCAGGTGTCTAATAATAACTCCCCAGCAAGTCATCCTCTCTTCTGCTTCACCCACTCTTAGTCACTATACCAATTTCTGTAGGCTACAAGCAGTAGGCTATTTATTAAAAGCAGTAACTAGTGAAAAATGGTTTTCTTAATCAAGTTTCTCCTGCCAAGAATGTAAAATCAGTGAGACCAATTTTAGGTGCCTTGAATCTTGTCCAAGTCAGATTACTTGACAACTCGTGTTACCTCAGCTTCTTCCATACCTTCCATTCACATTCCAGGTGCTGAGAAGCACTATTTGAAAATTTGTGGTTATTAAAACTAATCCCTTAAAATTCTTTTTAAGGGAATAATTGTATTTGGGCAGCATCCTCCCTGTCTCCTATCCACATCTGGCACTGCATTGCATGGTAGAGAGTCTTCACTGATTCTGAAGGAGAGGGTCAAGGTAATCTGAGAATAAATCACCCACTTCCTTATCCCTCTCACCTCAGCATTACCCGTGGGATCATGCCTGGAAATGCAAAGGGGAAGCATGAGACTGTTGGAAGCCTGCCTGTTTGCGAGGCACAGGGGTTTGTGTTTTTTCTGACCTTGTTGACTTTACAGGTCAGTAGCTGTGCTTTTCCCAGTTTTCTAGGTAAGCTCACTTGTCCCCAAATTCTTTCAGGAATGTGGTATTTCACTTCCTTTTAATAATCTGTCACTGATTGACAAGCTCTTTGCATGGGGGAGCTATTCTGACAGCAGGGGAGCAGCAAAGCCAAGCGCCCTCTCCTTCCCATACAGGCTGGAGCTTGTCCTGCCTTCTGGGAAGGACGGAGAACTGGGAATGCCCTGGAGAGCTGCCTTGAATGGCATCCAGAAATGTGGGTTTGTAGCAAAAAATACCTTTCTAATTTAGTTTGTTCAGTTTATAGGTCATTATCTTGCTAACAAAAAAGAAGAATAATTGTATGGATTGGGAGTTTCCCAGTGGAAGATTATTTGTGAATAGAAAAGCTTATGCTACTGTAACTCATTGCTCAGAAGCAGTGACAATTTTTGACACCACATGGCAATCTTAAGTGGAAGCTGTCTAATACCCTGGAGACTCCACCACGTTGTCATCTTACTCCATCTTATCTACACAGGTTTGTCAGTGTGCTAATTTATGGGAACGTTCCTCTTTAACTTTTGCACCATCCTTTTCCTGTATTCATTTTTCTGTTTCGGGTATGAACTCATGTTTTTATGGAGTATAACATGAGAGGGATCACAAATTAAAAATCTTAAACTTTAGAGTTTTTCCTTGAAGTTGGTTTATGCTCTGTGTTTCTGGGCCGATTCCTTAGTTCCTTGTGTTTTAAAACAGAAGAGTAGACTTGCTGCTCCCATGAGGATCATAATTTTATTGATATTTCTCTTAGGTACATGACATTTTAAAAAGAATTGTATTATCAAAGTTATTTCTGGAATATTTCTCTTTTTGTCAGGGCATTTTGTGCCTCAGTGCACAGTAAGATTTTTTTCTTCCAACTTACTATTTTTTTTGATTCCAACTATATTGCTAAAGTGTTTCTGCTCACAGATTAGAAGAAAGAAGTATCAAGTAGTCTTGGGAAGATGCCAGTGTTGAGCTTTGAAACAATCTTATACTACTGTAAAAATACAGATACTTGACTGAAGCTGGGGAAGAGGAGGGTTGGAGTTAAGGGTTTGGATTAGCCTTTTTTGCCACGTGCCTTCTTTCAGCCACTTTTTGTACCTCTGAGATTCAGGGCTGCTCTTTGGCACAGAATGGGTGTGTTTGGTCAGCTGGCTGGTTAGGGGATCATGGTTTTAAAAACCATCTGCACTGAAACAGCTAGAAGACATCTTTCCCAGTCCAGCTTCAAGAAAGAGTAATAGATGTGTTTGACAGCATTGATATTTCACTACCAGTTGCCATTAATCATTAAAATTAATGCACAAAATGGTGCAGGGAAGTGCTGGGACATAAATGGGACTTAACTGTCCATGGAAGAGACAGACAAAAGAGGGGGGTGCTTGTGGCTGTGTGAGTGTGCTTGGATAAAGGACCATGATGGAGAATCTGGGTCTGCTGGTCTGAGTGCCTGGAGGGTACTGAATTGGTTTATATTTTATTTATTTAATTGCTTTTATGAAAGGTCTGGTGTATTTTTATGTTGTGTGGTATTGTGGGGCTACATTATAAATATTTTATTGGAGTAAAATATCATATATAAGTAATTTCATCTTTCTGTGTTGAATAGTCTGTCTTCTGGGGATGTTAAAAGTTGTTGCTGGTGTTTGATTATTTTATTTTAATAGATCATCTGGAGTTCTAAATCTGTTATGAGACCTGGTGTAAGTTTTCTGCCTGAGAGAGAGTTTGCTGCTCCCTTCCTCCCTTGCAGCCCCACTGCTTTGCAGCTGCTCAGCCTCAGTGGTGCTTGCTGGTGGATGAGATGGCCATACAAACTGCAGTGAACAGACAGCTGAGACAGGCACCTAAGACCACTGTCTTTTTAGTCCAGCATCAGGCAGTGAAGCTTTATTTTTACTTCTTTTTAGGTTTGCTGAATTTTCACTTTTTCTGAATTTTTCACTTCTGTCTGTGAAATGAGGAAGGTGGGGCTGACCTGATGGGGGAGTAAAGAAGCTGGAGCCAGGCTCTTCTCCTGGTATCCAATGATAGAGCAAGAGGCAATGGGCATAAACTGAAATACAGGAAATTCTCCTAAAACACAATAAGCAAAGTGGAGATCCTTAGGGCTATTCAAAACCCAACTGGTCATAGTCCTGTGCAATTTGCTCTGAGCAGTTCTGCTTTGGGTAGAGGATTGGACTAGGTGGTCCCCAGAAGTCCCCACTGACCCCAATTCCTTTGTGAGTCAGTGAATTGATACAAAGAGCTGATGTGGGGGCTACCAGATGCTGGTATATGTGAATGCAGCATTCATTTAGATCTCTGAGCAAAACAGTTGCAAGGATGTTAGTGAGTCAGTTGGCAGCATAGCTTGGTACAGCCTATTTGTATGGACATCCCTAAAAGCGTTCTACTCACTGTCCATGGCTTTGGGAGGTGTTCATACAAGTTTGAGAAACTCAGCTAAAGTAGGTGTAGGGAAAATTCTTTCCTGTGTTTCAGGATGTGAATCGTCTTTCACTGCCCAATATTAGGAAGATGATCCACCCATAGAAATATTTTTGAATCTATACCCATTCGGTGGTTTTGTACTTAAACAAATGGGTTGAATGCAGAGCCTTGTGAAGGGCCAGGCAGACCTTTCTAACCCTTTTTGTTGCTCACACATCACCACACAGGTTAATGTTATATATTAAAAACACGGAGGGGAAAATCGCGCACCAGCACTGAATGAAGTGAAAGTTTTCAGTCCTTTGAGCTGCAGACTCCTTGTTGCTGTTTTCAGTCACAGGAAGAGCTGTATTGGATCCAACAAGCCCAGCATGTTCCTGGCCAGCACAGACGGTGTTAGGCAGGGGTAAGCACAGGGCAGTGCTTCCCTGGTGAATCCCCTGAACTTCCCGCAGTTGGCCAGCCGGAGGCTTCCCGAGCTCTTAGCTTGGTCATCTTGGTCAATAGTCAGCCATGAACTTACTTCCCCTGAATTTTTTCCATAAAACCATTTATGCTTTTGGCTTCTGCAACATAGAGTTTCACAATTTAATGATTTTGTTTGTGTGGAAAGGTCCTTCCTTTTGCTTTGGTTTGATTCTTTTTTAACCCACTGAATGATTATTTCTATGAATCCCCATGAGTTTTTTGTGTTTACAAGAGAGGGAATAATAATTCCAAAAGTTAGATAAAATACAAAACTACTAGAGAAAATATCTTTAATCAGACGGACCTTTGGCTTCATCCTGTGTAACAGTTCATTCATTCCTGTAAATAATTAGGTGAAATTCCTGTAAAATCCTGTAAGTAGTTCTTAAGGAAAGTGATATTCCAGGCAACTGGGCAGCTCCAGTTTTTGCATTGGCTTCCTGTCTCTCTGTGAGTACATTAATATTTGTTGGGTTTTTGCCTTTTAACCATTCTTCAACATTCAAATGAATCTCAGTAGGCAACAGCATCCAGGAATAAGGAAAAACCAGCACACAGCCAGAAGAGTTGTTCAGTTTGAGAAATTCAGTGCATCTATATCTCAAGGATTCAAGCTTCCTTTGAACAATAGGGAATTAAAATATTCCTGACTTTCTGTGTATTGTTTATCTCTTCAGCTTTCTACAGTGACTTTGAGATGTGAAGAGGTGGAGTGAGAAATTAATGCAGTTACAAAATATCTCAAAGGTTAAAAAATTGAGATATGTATTTGTGGCTATTTCTGTTCTGACTCCAAAATGACTAAATAAAGTGAGAACAAGTGAATAGGAAATGGCATTTAAGAGCAGATTCATCCAAAAAAGGGAGTTGAAAATTTTGCAGTTTGCTTTCTCTTGTCCGGGATGTGTTTTAATAGAGAATATGCATTCCTGTTCCCCATGCTTTTAACAGGTATTATATCACTTTACTTTTTACAGAGGTCTTGTAAATTTAAGAAGAAAATTGCTGTGTGAAAACTAATGAGATCTTTTAGAGTGTCACACTCAGAATCTGCTTTAATAACCAGATACCAGGTGGAGTTCAGCAGCAATGGCAGCAGGAAGGGAATTCATCTGGGTTCTACTGCAACTAGGTTACAAGCAGATGATTTTTTTTTTATTATAAATATCCAGGATTTTGTTTATCATTAGAAAATATCCAGGCTTGGGTGGAGTATCCAGTATCCAGGCTTGTGGGTATTTTGGTGATGAGGCTTTGAAAAAGTTGGAAATCTATTCATGATCTTGACAAAACAAAGAAACCTCACACTTAATGGAGTACCTCTGTTATACCAAAAGTGTCTTAGTTTATGGTTATCTGATCATAGGCAAATATAACTAGTTTTTGGTTTTGCCATGGGATGGAAAAACTTATGAAAGTCTGTGAGAGGAAAGATAACTCCATTTCTGGCCTCCATCATCATCCTCCCACCCACAGCCCCACAGGTGTGATTTTGTCAGGGTTAGTTGAGTCAATTGTTATGTGTAGTACTTGAGTTTACCTTACTGTAGAATAGTGGGAAAAAGAAATACACAGTATTTGAACTGTGTCTGTTGTCTTTTCAAATTTGATCATACCATGTAATTTCTTTCAGCTAGCCAGTTTGTTAATGAAGGCTGCAAGTGAGGTTATTTACAGCTGTGATACAGAGGGATGGTTTAAGGTAGCATTCTCCTACATTGGTTTGAGTTGGTGCTGCACTTCACATGGCTCAGTTGTTGCACCCTTGCCATGTACACAGCTTTAGAGATGTGTCTATTGTAATAGGTTCACTATCTGTGGCCACTGGATCTTATTCTTTTAATTTAACACTGCTTCTTCTTTCTCCTAAGGAATAACCAGTTTTTACGTTGCAAATTCTTCCTGTGTAATTAATTGTGGGTTTTTTGTATTGACTCCATGGAGTCTAAATGGCAAAACAGAAGACTAAAAGGAAAAGCATGCTTCATAAGGTAGTTGCCAGAGGTGGACTTATGCTATTGTTATTAGGGGAAAAATAGTATAAAAAAAGTTGCATCACATCAGTATATGTACAATCAGGAGAACCCTATTTATGAGATAGCTTTGGTTACTGCTTCCATATACTATGGAAATACGATATGTAAAATGTGAAGTTATGTTTTCAAGATTGTTTTGAAGCATGGGATTAAGAAGCAAGATGAATTCTGTATAGGATCATTTCACGAGGTTAACGTGAGCCAACTGGGTTTTCTAAACCAAATGTATTTATCCATAAGATACAATTTCAGGATTGTGTATTTTCACAGACTCCTTGCAATTAGATTCTTAAATCCTAATTGCACTGCTTTTCCATACAGCTTGCCACTGAGACTCTAAAATATGTCATGAGAAAAGATTTGAGCTAAATATAGCACGTCCTGTTCATTTGAAAGTGAAGGCACAGGAACATAAATGTGTAAATGACTGCTGTGATGCGGAGCAGGAGAGTTACTGAATGGCTGCTCTTCCTCCCTCCTCTCTCCCTTCTGAGCTGTCTTGCTGCCTCCTCGGCTTGGGCACTGTGAGTCACACTGATGTCATTCCCCACGCTGGCAAAGCAAAAGCTGGCAGGTCCGTGACTCTTTCTATTTTGAGATTTACAGATTTGGGGTTTGGTAGCATTGTATACATTTAAATACAGGAGCAGCAGTTTTACTGTTGTGTTACCCCCCATGACTTCGTATGTCACACAAGTGATGTCTTTCCCATCAGAACACCTGAATGATACCATTTTCTTGAAGTTTTTTCTCTTCCCCTGGCTCCTCCTTATTAACACTTTTCATTAGCAGTGATAAAGCTTTATCAATTAAGAACTGTCAATACAACAGAGCAGTCCAAAGCCTGGAGGTTGCTGTTCTAGAGGCTCCTGTGCTATGTGAGAGGTCTAACCTTTGCTGTGATTCTCCCTGCAAGGATCATTTTTTTATTTAAATGGTGATGATCCCAATGCAACTGGGGACTCCTGTTTCACATACCTTTTCTGTAGAGGTTCATCATACTGTGCTGCGTTTTGAAAGTGAAATTGGACATATTACTAGCTGTGTTGAAAATGAGAATGCAAGTTGCTGAAGCCTGAAATTACTCACCGTGATGAAAAAAGAATTTTTATTAAAGGAAAACAGTGCTGTTTCTTTTGTGGTGAGCAAGGTTTAATGACTGATGCATCAGCTACGAAAAACCTTCAGTTTCCAGGTCTGCTGGAAAAACTGGCTTATTGCAGTTGGCCTAGATGATCCTTTAGGTCCCTTCCCAATGAACTATCCTGTCCTATCCTATGGTATCCTATCCTATCTTATCCTGTCCTGTCCTGTCCCATCCCATCCCGTCCTGTATTACTCCTCTTTTGTAGTTACAACTAAAGATATTGCAAACTATTTTTTACTTTGAACTAACCACCTTTTCAACTATCACTGAGTTGCCATAATTGTCATTTATTTTCCCCCAAGTGGTAGGAATGTAGTCCATACATGCATGCGAATTCTGAGTAACACTGCCAAAGGAGGAATGTCTCTTCTTTTTCCTTCTTGGATTTTACTGAAGTGCTGGGTGTCTGTCAAGCTCACTTTTGCCCAATGTCTAAAATTCTTTGAGCCCTCTGCTTTCCCCTGTGTAAGCCCAACCATAACAGGACCCCTCAGGGATTAGTTTACTCACAACACACAATAAAGTAGGTTGTGACTACACCTGAATGTTAATGGAAGCTGTAATAAAACATTGGCATTTCAAAGTTAATAAAGACCTTTTCAATAGCTTGGGGATGTAAATATATGTGTATATTATATGCTGTGTTAAAAATATGGCTGCCTTCTACTTTTTGATCATGTCATACAAGTCATGAGACAGAAGTCACAAGCTGCAACCGAAGATAATATAACTGACTAGTTCTTATATTTTAAGGTCATAACTTATGGCGGCATAAACAGTTTAGTCTTTTGAATATTACTTCTTACACACCGGAAATGGAAAAATTCACTGAATATAATGTGGGTAAAATTATCTAAAGCATGTGGCATGCACTGCAAGAGAGAAGGAGTTAATTAACCAAAAGATTTCAACAGGGTCTAAATACAGCATTTAAACTTTTATAAGCTCTGAATTTTGGATGCTGTTTAGTGTGTGCCTAATTATTTTCATTTGGTGAAGGTAAAATTCAGTGTGGAAGAGTTTATTGCTGAAATCCTGTAATAAGAACATAACTACAGACAGAACTAATCAGTATTTAAGGAATATGCTCTCAATTCACTGTGTAGGTTGAAAGAATGAGGCTGGTTTGGAAAGTTAGATTCAATAGCTCAGATACCAAAATACTTTCTGATTGCTGCCTCCTTTTTCGTCTTAGTTAGAATTTTGAAATTACATTGTCTGTTGTAATTTAGATCAATGGCAGGAAAACCAGGGAAGATCTGTGGGAATGATTTTAAATCTACCTCATTATTGCTGCCACACTCTGAAGGGGAAACTTGGTCTTGCAAAATTGTGGCCATTCTTTCCTTAGTTACATTTGTACAGGACTACACGTTTGATGCCTTGAATTTGGGATTGTGCTTGTTCTTGGGATTATTCAAGTGTAGGTGTCTGTAATGAGAATCGAATTCTCTGTCTTTTGCAAAGCAAAGTGCTTAGTGTGGTGAGATGTAACAGTGTCAAAAGTCTCCTTGTTATCCAAAGTAAAAAAACCAGATTTTCTTGTTAAGAACATAAATGTCAGCATTAGAACCAACATGTTTACTATGTGATTAAAAAGTTTCTCAAGAAAAGTTTTGTTCTCACTTAATGAAAGGGACTTCACAGTGGATTAATAGCATTAAAACTAAGGCTGCGGAAAACAGTTTTAATACCAAAATAATTGTTTAAATAGAGACTTAATTACAGTGATTAGTGTAGTTCTTATTGAGTGATAATACATTCCGACTCAAAATTTTAACTGGGTTTAAAGTATTACTGTGTAACTATGCACAGGAAGGGTTACTTTATTTGAAAACATTTTGTGGCAAGAAAGAAAAAGACTAATTTGATGCATATGTATCTGGTGTTTTTGTTTCATGCAAGTTACCTCGAGAATGGGATACCCACAGGGGCGTTTCCCTGGCAGTCCAGAATTGAAGGAAGATCGACTTTCAGTTTATTTCTGTTTATGACTACTGCTCACTCAGTGTTTTCTGGGCAATATTAAGAGTTTTTATTTCTTCAGGGCAGGTTCCTCTGAAGAGGAGGCTTTTAGGTGCTTCTTAAAGGGTCAGGTTTTGCATATTGCATGGCAGTGGATTAGGGTTTGAGCAAGTCTTTCCTTCCATACGCTGCATATCTGTTGTTAATAAATACTGTGGTAGCTGTGATAGAGACAGAGGTGTCCTTTCAGGCACAAGTGCCAGTGTCTTCCCAATGGGGTGGCTTGTTATGCCATCCTTGCCAGTTTTAAACACTTCTTAAATTCCTTGGCCAGTTGCTCCTCACCTCTATTTCCATTCTATACTTGCATTTTTTAATGGAGTGAGCCCCGTGTAATAATCCTTAAGAATATGTTCACTACAGGGTTTAAATAACAATGTTTGGGGGGAAGACATTGACTTTTTTCCATGCAACTCGTTAGAATAATTTTGTTCATCAGAAAAAAGTCTTGGGCCTAAAAGCCATGGTGTCTAGTGTGGGCTTAGTTTAAGGTTGTGACCAGCAGCCTGCAATGGTGGCCAGTTTTGGCAGAAATAAATTTAATTTTGTTTTTTAGAGTGATTTGATTTATCTTCTGACTATTACATATGAACAGCTAAACTATGATTCTGCTTAAATTTAAGCTTGCAAGTATTCCCACTGGCTGGAATGAGACTCCCCATGCTTGAGTGAAATGTAGACATTGGTGTTCCCAGAGCTGGGAGACAGTGGAAAATGCTCTCCTGCATTTGCAGTTTTATGCTGAAAAGGGGAGGATGGTCTCAAAAATGTAGCCAATGCACTAACACCTGCAGTATATTTAATTTTAGAGTGAACATGAGCATCTCACTCAAGTAATACTGTATATTTAGTTAAGTTGATTACAACAATTTATGGCACAAACTATAACCATTGGACACATCAGATTAAATGCTGTATTTTAGAATGGGGCATTTGATAATTATTTGTAATCTTTTGTTGTAAATATTCATTAAATTTCTGGTTATATGTATATATATTTAATTCAGAAATGTATTTATAATCTCCTGTCTTTTACTTTATGCTGGGCATAAATTAAATGTTTTGGACTCTATGTCAGGAGGTAAGCTTGTCCTCCTTCAGTTTCGCACTATTTCAAGAAAGAGAATTGGCTTATTTTATTTTGTTAAACTTTGAGAAGAATTCAGAATTTAGGAATAACATTTTGCACAACGGTTTCAAAAGAAAGCTTGGAAAACCTTGGTTGAGTAAAGCTCAAATATGAAAAAAGCAGGAGATCTGACAAGTTCTTGATCTTGGCAATGCTTTTTCGAAGAACTGAGTGTTGCAAAATCTAATTAGTGATCTGGAAAATAAGTGGCAATTAGGAATGGTCAGAGCTCCTCAAGCAGAGAAATTAAAGTTTATATTCAGCAGTTGAGTCAAACCAAATGGGAACGTGGCTTGGGAGGCTGCTCCTTATCCTGACTAGTGCCTGAAGGAAACAGATGAGGCAGCACAGCTCTCAGCTTCACATGCAGCTTTAGGCTGGGTTTCCTTAGCTTTCCTTCCTTAGAAAGAATGTCTTAGCTAAAGGCAAGTCAGAAAATACACCCTGAGATCAGAGCTGCTTTATCCTGATAGATAATTTTAGTAGCAGGACCTAGATATGTCTTTCTCTTTCTCATGGTTGTTGTAGTTGTGAGATGAAGAAACACTTAATACCATAAATAGTGGTAAAAGCTCTTCACAGAATCCCCAGTATACAGTTGTATTTTACACCCAGGAATTGTCATTGTGTATGTTTTTATAAAAACCTGTTATAATAAGAACTGTGTTTGAGAATAATAACCCCAAAATTATTAACCTCCAAATAACCTCGTTGTCATGTAAGACAAATGACAGTTTATGCCCTAATATATTTTTGCAGACATTCTAACTGTGGAAAAAGAAGTATATCCAAAGCCTAATATATACAGTTGCAGATGTGCCCGGGGGGTTGCAATGCATATTGCCCTAGTGTATTAATGTATGTAGTTCAAATTCTCTTTATTGTTACCTTGCCAAAAATTTAGCATTTCTATATCATTAACAAGGGGACAGTCAATTTGCATTTTGGCACAGGGTTATGGTCTTGGGCCTGACTGTACAGCTGAGAAGCTGGTCTGGTCTCTGTGGTGTTGGTAATTGAGATGTTACAGAGTTTCACAGATAAGAGCTGTCTGGATCTACGCAGTGGAACCTGAAACATTTTTTGCAAAGTGAAATTTTTACCTCTTTGATCATTGGGGCAATTAAATCCCCGATTTTATAGTTATAAATTGTTAGCTGCGCCATTTTCGACATCTGTATTATATCCATTGTCACAAGGGGCCCTTGTGTTTTACCAAGCTTGTCATGAAATATGATGTCATTTTTAAAATTATTTTTTACTTAAATGTAAAGGTGGCTGAGCAGTAGGCCCTGATGCAAGTGGTACAGCCTCTTCTCCCTTCCCCTGGACCACCCAAAAAGCTTGCCTTGCCTTGCCTTGCCTTGCCCACACTATCCTCTCCATAGCAGGCAGTTTCAGGATTTCACAGCCATGCAGGAGAAAAATCATCTGAGTTCCATCTACTTCTCTTTACATCAGGCTGAGGGCCTGCAAGAACAGAGGAGGTTTGATTCTTCATGTGCTGTTTCCATCCCAATCATCCCATCCCATCCCATCCCATCCCATCCCATCCCATCCCATCCCATCCCATCCCATCCCATCCCATCCCATCCCATCCCATCCCATCCCATCATCAGTCTTGGGATGGTGTCCTTGCACAGGGTGAGCCCTGTGCCCCAAGGTTGTGCTTCCTCAACCTTCCCTTCCTCCGGGCTGATTCACTGCTACCTTTGTCATGGCATTCAAAGCTTGTTGTTTATAAAGGTTTACTAAACACTTGAAATTTATTTGCTATGTGGTAAGACACATTTTTCTTCTTGCCGGGTTTCACTGCATAGATTAGTGTTTTGCCAGGGGTATTGCAACACTTCATTATTTAAGTGGGGTGTTACTTTATAATGTATTCAAGCCAGTGCAAGACCTGTTGTTTTAATGCTGTCAAATCCTGGTGCACGGTGATGGATGTTTTCCTACCCAACAGAACAATTCTTCCAGTTTCCTGAAGCTTTATGTGCAATCAGAGAATTTAAATTAAAAAAACCCTCTGTCAGGATCTTTGAAACAGAGTAGTATTTGCACCACCAGTGTCCATGGTTTCCTTCAAGGGACTTTCAGGTTTACTGGCTACTGCACTGTCATCCTCATTCCCTCCCCCTGGTCTCCTTAGTACATCTTTTATGGGTTTATCTGAGCTGTTTACTAGGTAGCAGAATACTGCCATAAGTGTGTAAGAGATCTAGTCTTGCTAAGCGACCTTGGGCAGTTTTTTGATCTGGAGATTATAAATGGTGTAGATCCTTTAATTGCAGTAGAGTGTAGTTCAAAACACTGCTGTTGAGTTTTGTGGAAAGTAAGAGGCAGGGGCAGTCATAAGAATTAAAAAAATAAATAGATATGAGAAATGAAAGCTGGTAGATGAGATGCATTATTATCTCCCCCAGGTACGAACAGGTAGGGTCGAAAATAAAATGATATATCTAGTGTGAGCTACCTCAGTGACATTCAAGGTGGGACAGAAGGAGCCCCGTCATTATATGAGTGGTTCTAATTAATTTCTGCTGAAGGAGCAATATAGATGTGCAGTGCTGATCTTTATTTATGTTTAATGCAGTCAATGTCAGGCCCAGTCTCCGTTTATTATACAAAAGAATAAAAAGTGATTTTTACTGCAAAGACTTTACATTCCAGGGTCAGAAAAAGTCCTGGTGAGCAGACATCGCAGAGAGAGTGGCAGGGTAAGGAAGGTGTGTGTGTGTTGTAGTGTTGACAGATCTCATGGCTACACAAGAGTCACTCTCAAACCACAGGAAGCACTTGGCATCTTGCAGGATAAGGCCTCTCCAGGTCGTCACTCAAATAATATCCTCCTTATTGTACCAGTGATAAATGTCTTTTGAGTGCACTCAAGAAGCAGCTCCACTGCTGTTGGTAAGAAATGCAGGTGCTCAGCATCTTTGAATTATTAATTTAGAAAGAATGAAATGCAGAATACCTGTGGTTTTTGTTGAACTGTTTAATTTATCTAGCCTGTGTGCATCCTTTCACCTGTTTCTTGAAAATACATGTGAATATGCTGTATACTGACTGTCTTGTTGGCTGTTGTAACATGGCAGAAGCATAAATGTGTAAGCTTGTTGAGAGAATATTCTCCATACAGATACACCCATTAGCACTGTCTGGTAATAGCTGGGGCCTTTATATGAAGCTATTTGTGTGAGGGCAAACTGTATCAAGCTTTGGAGGTTATGTGCTGTTTGCTATAGGATCACCCAGATCCCACAGGAATGAGGGCACCACAGTTTGGTTTGTCACGAGTTGGGATTTTCATGCATTCCTGCTACTTGGACAGAAATATTCCATCCAACACATTACAGCTTGTATTGCATGTAGAATTTAATTTTTTTAAAAAACGGTATTGAAACAAAATGTTTCTGTTTTGGCATCTCTCTTCTGTGTATTCTTTTGAAATGTGGATATAGAACACAAAACAGACTTCCCATAGAACAAGAAGTTCCAAACTGGTTGTGATAGCTCAGCCCTCGGTAGCAGGGCTGGAGTGTTACATTTAGTTCTTACCCTGACACTGATGGGACCTGGCAGTTGAGTGGAGAATATTGGTTTATTTTGGCTAATGGCTGCACAGAGGTCTTGGATGGACCCTGTCAAAGCTATTGTAGCTGTGAATCATGTTGTATAAGGTTAGATAGCAGTTTGGGTGTCTACCTCTGATCAAATCATACTAGGATCCCTCTGTAATCAAAGGAAAAGAAGTCTTTTCTTGGACACCATTCACCTGATCCTTTTCTTAGACATCTAAGGGTCAAGTGAATTTTAGCCCAGGAGTGTCTGTCTCTCTCCTTTGTCTAGGAGTGGAAACCAGATTAATGAGATGGATTCATTTGACAAAACTGAGACATCCTAGCCAGAGAATCTCACTATTGATTTTTGCAAGGTTTCTGATCAGGCCCCAGATGGATTGACTCAGTGACTCTTTCTATTGCCAAACAATGGAAAAATGGGACAGAATTTCTGTGTATTCTAGAAATTCAAGTAACCTGATAAGTAGATTTTAGTTAAAGTTATTTTAAGTACCGTATATATAACCAGCAAGGTAGAAAAGAAGGATTTTTTTTTTTTAAATACACGGCTTTTCATGCAAGAAAGAATGGATTCCTTTGTTACAGCGGGAATAGGATTTGTTTGTTATAGTCAGAATAAGTCCTTTTACTTCAGACTTCAGGGGCCTTTCACTTCCAAAAGCTGATTTACAGATTTTACAGCTATCCAATTCCAGACTGGTCATCTGTGGATAGATGCATCACAGACACCATTCTGATGCAGGGATGTACTGTAGCTGATTCTCTTACAAGACTTGCTTTCTAGAAGGGAAAACAAGAAAAATCAAAGCAGTTTTTCATGGCTGGAATGCATTTCAGACCATTTACAGGTATGTTCTTCTGTTCCTGGGTCCCTAACATGTCCAGAAAAGAAAGGGAACGAACCAACACATTCCCAGTTCCAAACGTGCTGGGATCTGTTTTGGTGAACACACCTAGAAAGGCCCATTCCTCTGGGATGCCACCCCAGGTGGGACATGTTGCATGTTCCCTGCAGGGTTGACAGCCCCAGTGCTGTGGGCAGGGACAGCAGCAGGGACATCTGGGGAACCCTTCCTCTCATCCCAGAGGGGTTTCAGTCTCATCTCCGTTTCAGTCTGCACCCAAAGGTCTGTGACCTGTTACTGGTGATAAGAGGGCAGTGTTAGCTTCAATGCTGTTAAAGTTCATTTTGCAGCCCTTTCAGCTTGTGGGGCTGTATTTTCTTGTTGTATGAACAGAAGTTTCTTACAAGGTATTTATCTACTTATATGCTGGAAATGTTTTGCATATTGCCCAGAAATATAGGAAACATTAGGCACTGAGTTAAAGTGTCCCTATAGGTGCTTGTAAGGATGTTCCTGAACACTGCTGAAGCATCTTCACTGCCTACCATATCCTGAAGTACCAGTTGCTTGCTAGGTAAGTCATGCTGGTACTTTGATATTGTACTTTCTCAAATCTACAGAAGGCATCCTAGTTTCCTGGCATTCAAAATTAAATCTGCCTTGGTTGACTTCATTTAAACTACATGGCAGGCACCAACCCACTGCTTAATTTACATTTTCATGTGATATTTAAAGAAGAAACATTTTTCCCTGGATGAAGTTTTCTGTTAGCATAGAACTGAATTATTTTTATTTCATTACAGAAATATTTTTATTGACATCATTGGGACAATTTAGTATCAGTGAAGCACACAGTGTTTGGCTTGTAAGCAGCAGAATTTAACATGCAATGCAATTTAAACAATAATGCAGATTTGTAAATCTTTTTGTCCTTTTGACCTCTAGACTATGCTAATTTAATTTAGTGTTGCATCTTGTATTGATTATAGTGCCTTTAGATTTTATTGAACATTTGCACCCTTGGCATTTCAGCTTTGGAAAGCTAAATGCATTTAATTATTGGCAAACAAAATCATTTAAGGGTTATTGGTGTATTTGTTTATCAAGATGTTTTTAAGTCAGTCTTTCAACCATTCACAATTGTTCTCAGAGCTGGCATCCTTTGAACACAAGAAATCACTGAAGGCCATCTGTATCTCTTCCTGACTTGAACGGGACTGTTGTACAGTAACTAGATCCTTTTGAAGAGCTTCTGGCCCATCTCCCAAAAATTGGCAAGGACATTTCCCCTGGAACAGGGGAAATCAAAAAGAATGAGTTTATAATTGGTACTTTATGAGCACTTGTGAGGTTTGTGTAAACTCTGTAGCTGCAGCAGGCTGGATCTGGTCAGGTGGAAAAGGAGTAGAATAGTATGTTTTGGATGCAGAAATGTTACATAATTCCCTAGAAAAAAATGGTTGGAAATCAGAGATGCTGGAGCACAGTTGTTTATGCCTGAATTGTAGTGGTTGTACACAGTGAAGGTTTTTTGGATTTGAGTTTGCATTTGTCTTGTGTGTTTGAACTTCCCAACCATGATGTTGAAATAGTAGTAAAAATGCTAGGTTCAGAATGCCTTTTAAGTTCCAAATTGCAAAATTTGCCCTAGATTTGTCCTAGATAAATCAAACTAAGCTATTGAAACCAGAGAATCTTAGGGGGTTACCTTCAGAAATGAAATCATTGTGACAGCAGACTTTTTCAAGTTAATACTAATTCTGACCAGCTGAAAAAAACCTGTACTGAATGTAACTTAATTATGCAAATTATTCACATAATTGAAAACACTTGAAGGGCCTGGCTGAGGGAAAGGTGTATGGGAAGTTATAATGTGCCAATCTGTGGCTTTTAGTAGTCAAAATCACTCATTTTAGGGTTTGTGCTGGTCCTGTTTTGTTTTGAAGGTTCTTCCTAGGTCTGGGGTGTTGACCATGAAGAAGAGAAAAGGAATTCAGTGGTTGTGAAATATGTTCTACTGATATCTGATTTTGTCCCTTTGAGCACCTGTGGGAATTCACTTCTTGTCCTCCCTTTTGGATGTGTTTCAGCTGCAGGAATGGGTGAAAGAAGTGTGTGGGACCTTCATCCATATCTGTCTTCAGAAAAGAGACTGCATTGTGTGTCTGCCCTGGCAGTCAGTTGGACACCTGAAACTGGTGGTATTTTTTGAGCGGGCAAAGGCTGGGAACATGTAGTGAGCTCAGCTGCTGGAGGAGAGAAGCACTTTCGGTAGCAGTGTCTCTGCCTAATGACCCAAATTAGGTTTTTTTGGCCTCAGAGGGAGTTGTGTTTACTCAGCCAGAACAGGGGCCATACAACTGGGGCTCGGTCTCAGTGAAAGCAGGAAAGCTGTCACGTCTCAGATTGACCCTGCTCCCACCAGTGGATGTGCAGGTGATGGGAATGGAGAACAAGTTCAGGCAAGTTCTCCAAGCTTTATCTGCTAGAGTGTAATGGTGAGCAGCCTCTTCTGAAGAGCATTTTTGTTGGTGGTGTTCAAAGGTACTTTTCTTGCAGCCCACTAATGCGACTCATTAGTAGGAATGCTGTTTTAGCCTGTTCTGTCTCACTCTTCAAAAAGAGCTAATAAAAACTTTCTCTAAAAACCCTTGTGTGTTTAGACTGGTCATTTCAGTGTCAGAGATCTTATTTGTTTAATAAAATGAATAGATGAAGTAAATGCAAAGACTGAAGAAGGCCAGGAGAGGGGTTTGTTGGTAACAGAGCCAGCAGGGTTTCTCTCAGAGTTAAGTTTCGAGGAGCACTCACATGTGAATGTTTGTTACTTTTACTGCTTCATTCTTGTTGTTTAGACACAGAAGGTCTTGTATCCTGGGATGGGACACACACTGATTCTGGCTTGCCATCCCAAAACTCTCGAAGCAGCAGTAAACTTGTGGTTTCTGCACCTGTCTTCATGGATTAGTGCCCAGAACCTGTAATTAATGTGAGTCCTTGTGTGTCTAATTTGCCTTGAAAAATTAGACTTTCACCCCAGAATGCACTTGGTGCAACATTCAGAACAGCCCGTGCAGGCTGTGGCAGTATGAATACACAGTGTGAGCTGGTGACTCCTCACTCTCATGTGGAACAACAGCACTGTCTCCCTGGGTGGTTCTTGGGCTGCTCTGGCCTGTGTGTCCTGCACTGGCTGCATGTCCATTAGGAAATCCCAGGGACTTGTATTTGCTCTGTGGTAGGTCCCCCTCTCCAGCCATCCCATGTGTCCTTGTGGTGACAGCACAAGGCAGGAACAATGCAAGGAGTGTGTTTTGGCAGTTGTCCTAAAATCCTTCCTAGAAAGAATGTGACATTGCTTGTCAAGGAGACAGATGGGATTTGCAGGCTGCTGGGCACAGGTAGTGTGTGGGCTCTCCCTGAGCGTGGCCGCCCAGTCCCAGTGATGGCCTGGAGCTGGGGCAGCTCCCAGAAGCTGGCTGGTACTCCATGGATATCATCCATGTGCTGCTTCTCAGGAGGAACTTCGGGGTGCCTGTTAATTTTTAAGGTGGTGTGTCCTAAAAGGCCTCTCTGGAGCACATGCACAGCAGTGTCACTCTAAATTGCAGTAACCAGCTTTGTCAGCCTCTCCTTGCAGGGTGGCCTTGGTTCACATGACAGCTGATGAATGTGGGAATGGACAAGGAAAGGTTAAGGGATATGGAAGATGTCGAAGAGTTAGAGCCTGGCTTCCCAGTGAGAACTGTTGTCATTAATTCCACTGTATAATTGGTATGAATTTATGAATACTGTGAACTTACTTACCGAATTAAGAAATAATAGGAAGTGTGATGCACACAAACCAGAACAAATTGTCAGGAGAGATGACTGAAAAATACCATGTTAGAAAATACCAAGTTTCAATCTTGTATTCTAGTTTTAAATATGAGGAATTTTTAAGAGCTAATCCATAGCAATAGGTATGGAATATTTGACCAGCAGCTTTGTCTCTGTGTAGCTAACACTAAATGCCAGTTGAACTATGTTGATTGTGATTTTATGCTTTCTGGAAAGAGTTGAATTGTGAGCCTGCCAACCCCTAAAGACAGAGATGGTAGGATTTGTTTTCCAGAACCAATTTCTGGAAATACTGGTCTTGAAAATATGTGGCAAGTTGTATTTACTCTCCCAAGAAAATACCTGGCAAGTTGTATGTACTCACCATTATTTTGTAATAAGGGGACTCTGTTTTAACAGGATTTTTACAGTCTTTTTAGGGGAGTTAAAGGTCACCATGGCCTCAAGGTAATGAGATTTTGCTCTTGGTTTCTTTTCAGCTGGGATTTCACCATGTGAATTAATTGTCATATTTGGTGAGGATGAAATAGTGCACACAAGTAGCAACTACCTTGAACTTACTGCAGTCATGCTTTATTTTAACCAGGGATCATTTCAGTACTTGGGTAACTCCAATTGCCAAATCCATTTAGTCCTTGCCCAATGTGGATCATGAGACTATGTTTATGAAATTACTGAAGTGGAACTACTGCACAATAGTATAGCAGGTGATTTTCCCAGTTTTTCCCAACGTATTTTTCTTTGTCTCTGTGCTATAATGTAGACTATAAAAGTGACATGAATTTGAGTTTTTCTTGTATCACCTGGAGCTGCAAAGTAGAGCTTATGTAACAGAGAGAGGCAGAATAATTGAAGGAGCAGTACAACTGCTGAGATACACAGTGCTTGATGTCGTTTGTGATAAATGTAGCTAATTATTTTGCTTTTAGTGGTGAAATTAATATAATCTGTCTGCAGTGTTGATCTAGACAAATGCAGTTGTAGTGTTTTGTTCAACTCAAACATTACAATTAGCAGATTTCTTTTGCATATTTTTGAGGAGGAAAGCCAGCCTCCCTGGTCTGAGATGTAATGGATTCATACTGCAAGTTTGGGTTGGCTGCCGATTCTGCTCAAGCAGAAGACAGACATTTGAGCACCTAAATAACCTTTTTTCCCCCAGCCTGTACAAACAAACAATATATTATCTTGCAGAGATGGTATTATCACTGTTGAAGTTAAAAGGTTGGCTGAGTGTTGGGGTTGTTGGCATGCCCCTAATGCCATTCTCATTTAAATTTTCTAATCCAGGGTGACGCACACATGTCCAGGCCCCATGGCAATGACACAAACGTGCTCCTGTGGGTTGGCACATCCCTCTTTGGAGGAGGGCTCTGGCGGTGCTTGGCAGTAGGTTGGGTGTTGTGCTCTCCTCTGCGGCTCCCAGGTTGTCATGGGGATGTGTTTTCATCTGGTGAGCTGAAGCAGAAGGGGGTTGCACTTAAGTCAGTGAATCAGATCTTAGAAATGCTGCGACAATATCACATAAAGGTTTGGAGGCTTCATAGTTTAAGCAGCTCTTAAGAATAATTTTTTTATCAGACATGTTGTCTTAAGAAGAGACCTCAGGATCACGTTTTCCTTCTGGAAGAGGTTGGTTACTTGGAAAAATATTGCCTCCTCTAGGTCACACATTTCCAGGTTTGCAGTACTGATCAGTCTTACTCAAACATGCTTTGTTTGCATGATCAAGATGCAAGGTCTTCTGCCTTTCCCTGCTGCTCATTCCAGCTCAGAAGCTGAAGCTAATCAACAGTGTAGGGACAAAAGAAGACTTAATTCTAAACAGGTTCAAAGTGTATCAGTATCAATCCATCAGAAAGGAAACTTCAAATCCATGAAACCATTGTAGAAGCTGGCCCCCAGCTCTTGGCTAATTTCCTTTCTTCCATCCCACTGAAATAATTTCTTCAGTGTTACCTGAATATTCAGTCAAACTGAAAATAAATCTCAGTACTGTTTTATTGGAACAGAAATCTTGCTTTCATTTTTCTTATTAGAAAGAGGAACAGGTTTGATATTTTCCAAAAATAAGGCCAGAAGAGTTCTTCTTGCACGTTATATGTATATCATATACATGACTTTAATTACAAATTAAACTGAGAAGAAAATGATTTTAAAATGAAACAGTATAATTTTTATTTTAAATAACTTAAGCCTTTTTGATGCCTTTGGAAAGCATCAGCAAATCCATTTACAAAATAGTTCTTGATTACTGTCTGTCAAGTCATCTTTTCCTTTCAGAGAAACAATCTTAACTTGATTTCACTTTTGTTCTTGTGATCACAAAGCTGATTTCATGTTGCTAACAATATGCCATGTTCTTAGTGTACCATAAAACAAATTCCTGAAGTCTTGATACAGTAATGATATTCAGCTTCTCAGGACTATCAGAATTTAATTTTTTTATTTCAGAGATAGATATTTGGTAATACAACAAGGCCATTGTTAAAACTACCTTAAGAGCTACTCCTGAAAAATGCAGTTAGTTAATTTGGCTCTCTATGCCAATGAAATGTTAGAACACCAACACACATACATAATTGCTATAACTTAATCTCCTCTACTATCTAAGGCAGAAAAAATACTTCGTCCTAATCTCTGGACCAACCCCTTGAATATGGTGTGAAGAATCTTAATAAAATATCAGAATCTTGAACTCAGGTTTAAATCATTAAAATTTGGACTAAAAATGCTGTCTATTACATCTCAGCTTTGTAGGTGCATTTCAAGTGCCCCCAGGCAGATGAAGAGTGAAGGTTGTTGAGTGTACTGTCGGGATTCACAGTTTGCCCCATGAGAGGTGAGGAGCAGAACCCTGCAGTTGCCTGTGCTGGACCTTCCCCATCTTTCTGGTTCTGACTCCACGATTAAGTTTCATTTTAAAACAAGTTTCTTTTCAAAACAAACACAGCTGGAATAGTTCTTTATGACCCTTTTCTGTGTTTGTAAAATTTGTATTTCTGGCTGTTCAAATGTTATAGGAAAACAGCCAAAATTCCTTTAACTTGTTTTCTGGCAGTATCTTTGTGCCGCTTAGGAACTCTTCTGTTTTCTTGTCACTGCAGGAACCATTAAACACTGGGTTTGGAATCATTCAGTTTACCCTCCTTCTGAAGTAGATACAGGTTTCATGGGGTAGGATTAGGGATCTGAAGAGTAGACATAATAACTGAAGGTCATATTTGATCTGTCACTTTTTGCTGGAAACTGATCTGTTCTGGCCCAAACCACCTGTCTGCATGGATGCATTGATTGCTCTTGGTGCTTTCTTTTGCAGAGGTTTTTATTTCCTTGACAAAGTCAATTTTGCTGTGTGTGATACATATAGACAGCTCTGGGACTCTGAGATGCACTGATTAGAAATACATGTTGAAAGTACAGTAGTTAATATATATTATGAAGAGAAGATGAAGTCAGTACTGTATCAACTAAAGGGCAAGAATGCTGGAGGTAACTTTGTATCTGCTTGATTGTGGAGAAGGGGAACCATCATTAATTGACAAATTTGCTGGACTATTGACCAGAGTCTTGAATACTATTGACAGTATTATCATCTGAGACAGAGCACAGGATGTAAGTAGCTTGGAGAAATGTGTAATGCATTTTTTTCTCATTCCACAACAATAATAATTTCATTGATTTCCGTAAGTATAACTTTGCATAAGGCTGAAGTGAAATCATGATTTCCTCTTTTGCTTTGCTTCCTATAATTGCTCATGTTTAACCAAAACTTGGATATTTGCGAAATGGTGATTCAGTGCAGGGAGGAAGTGCAGTAGAGATAGTGCTGATATTTGTAGAAAACTGCTTTGAAATCTGCTTTTTCTGTGTTGATGGAAAGATACATTTTTACTTTTCTCAGTGAACTAAGCAGTGTTTGGAAGGAAGTGGTAGAACTGTTCTTTACTACAAATTTTCCCCCTTTTCTCTCTTGTCTTGTTTTCTGGCCAATTGACACAAGGTTTTATCAGTGCATGGTACCAATTGGAAACTTCTGAAGCTTTTTATGTCTTGCAAATGTCCTCCCACATCTCTTTCTTCCCCCACAAACATAGAGGAAAATGAGAAAAAATTGAGCAGCACATTTAGGTAGAGGATGGTTTAACAACTTTTTTTTCTGAATAAAAGCAATGTTTCTTTCACAGCAAATGACTTTAGTAGAATTTTTGGTATTATTATTAAAACTATAAAAAGATGTGCTCTTCATTTAAGCTAGAAGAACCCACCAGCATACTGGTTAACAGATCAAGGCAGTCAGCTGACAAGTCACATATGGCAGAAACTGCTGCATATGAGTTGTTAATGATCTTCACTGAGGAAAATAACCTTCTTCCTGTTGGTATGGAGCCCAACTGGAGTGTGGAAAAATCCATTAAATGTATGAAGATTACAGTGAGTCAGACTTTATATCCTCTCTCAATAGACTGTAGTATGAAACAGTGATTTGGAAATATTTACTGCTTTCCATTATATTCCTTAGTATCATTTGACCCTGGTACACCACTAGTTGAAACACCGTACCAAAGGCTGGGTGCTCATCTGTGTGAGGCAGAACCCAAAACGTGGGTCATCTCAAGAAAGGTCTTTGCATGGCAGCATTCCGCTTGCTGCTGCCAGTGCTGGGCGAAGGGGACTTGATCCCTCTTGGTCAAATGCTGTTCCACCTGCTGGCATGGACCAGAAGGGTTTGGTCATCCATGGCACCACTTGGGGTCGGTCACCTCAGCCTGGAGGTTCTGTCTTGTAGGCAAGGAAATCATGGTGGTTTGACAACACTGTTGTGTTTTAAATGAGATACTCTAGAGAGAATTAGAACTGCTTTTAGAGTTGCCATGTGGAGCATCCCCCCCGCCTCTGTTGGTAATATCTGTGGCTTTGCAGGGAAATGTGGATGTGGCCAAACTTGGTGAGTCCCTATGGATCTCGCAGGAGCAGGGTCTTGAATCTTGTGCCTTGGGGAGGCTTTGCTGTTTTGAGCTCTTACCTGGGTGTTTACCCCATCCCCTCCTGTGTGGAGATACAATTAAAGGGGAAAGTTAATGGTGAGGAGTCTTCTTTCTGTCTTCCTCTGGCTTTGGAGACTCTTCCCACATGTGCCATTGAACATGTTGCTTCTACTGGTGGGAAGTTGTGGGTGAGAAAAACTTCCCCATGCTCTGAGAAAAATGAATTTTGCCACAGAGTTACTGTATCTAACTTTCTACTGGCTTTAGACATATTCTGCTATTATCATTGTCATTGTAGTAAAGGAATTGCAGTATGCTTGCTTGAAGGCCTAAAAGCAAGGGCTGTTTTCATTTAAGAGTAAGATGTGGTATGCAATAGCAACTTGCTCCTTCATTGTCAGTGCCTGAATGTGGGATAAATTCAGGAATTGTTTTCAGCAACGTGTGGAGCTGGGTGTGTGGGACCCTAGACAGGCAGGCAGCAGGATGGGCAGCTGGCAGAAATGCCTGACCCAGATCATCTCTGTCTTGTGCCATGGTTCACTAATCCATTATACTGGCCAAAATATTTCAAGTGATGTAAGTCTTCTCAGTGAAATTAAATGACAATGATAAAAGTTTTTCAGGGAGATTTAAATTCATCATCTTTGAAGACTGTTTTGGTTAAATCTGCCCTTCTGTAGTTTTTGGTTGTGTTTAACAGCAGAACTGGTTTTGGCTGAGGGAGGAAAGACTGGCATAAAGGGGCTGCAAGTGCCAGTTTTCATTCCAACTCATCATCATCAGGTACTGGAGATTTGTTTGAAGAGAAAAACATCACTGCAAGTTTATCAGTTTAAGAAACTGAGAAAAAAAGTGCAATGCATGAAAATGGAAGACGTTATTTCTAGAGCTGTAACATCAGCCCCATTTAGTGCATTTCTGAAACCCTTTCTTACATAACACCATTGGGTAAATTCAGCTCTGCAGAATTTGGCCTTCAGTAAATATTTTTAGATCTATTTATGGTCTGTTAATGTGACAGGGTAAAATTGTTACAACAGAAATGCTTTCTCTCTGCAGCTTCAAGTATTGTCTGTTTATTTTGGGCACCAAAGCAATTTTTAGCTTGACTTTTGCATCTCTTAGGGTGGCAGTGCTAATGTGGTATTAGCAATGGGGCTAATGGTGCTGTGTAAACCAGGGAGATTGAAGCTTTGATGGAGGTTTCAGCCCTGGCAGTCAAATTAAATGATAGTTTTATTTTTATCACTGAAGAGCAATAAACATATCCCTACAACATGACTGCAAAGTTAATTTTCAGAGTAGATCTGCACTCCCATTAACACACGGTTATCTGGCAGTAATTGTTTTCCCTGCATGGCTTCTTTTTAGAAGGCCTACAGGCTATTTATGATAAAACCATCAAATTTTGTATCCTCCTGTTTTACAGATTGCTCTTGGCCAGGATGTATTTTAAGTCCTGCCTGTGGGTGTTAACGTAGCTGTGCAGCTTCAGGTGAAAATCCGGGGAGGAACTGTGACTCAGAGGTGAAGAGTAGAATTCATCTACCTTCGCTCAGATGCCCAGCTCTGAGGTGCCTCTGTCAGAACCAGTCCTTCTGGCTCTATTTATAGTCACTGGAGGGAAGCAGGAGCCTGCCAAGGGTGACTCAGCCGGGGCTCTCCCTCTCTCTGCACCCGTGGGGCAGCAGGTGATGCTGCGAGGGGACTGACTCCAACACTGCCCCAGTGCACTGGGGTGGGCAGCTCCGGTGTGCTGAGCCAGCAGTAGCCAAGGTGGTCTTGCAGACCCACCAGATGTGTGCATTACTGGCATGGGGGATTGCAGAAGCAAATTATCAGCTGCACCATGCCAGGGGGCACCCTTGGGGCTGGTGTGCAAGGTTCACATTGCCTCTGCCCACCTGTTGGCATCTTGGGGCTGCAAGATGCAAGCAATCAATTAAAGATCAAATTGATCTTTAATCCCCATTTCCTAGCTTGGATTTGAGAAGGTTAGGAAGTCCACATGCAAGCATGTATCTGCATGGATGACAGACCCCTTCAAGACCCTTTAGAGCGTGAAAATCTAACATTTGATCTCCTACCTTCAGAAGAGGGACCATGTATTTTATCCTTGATGCTTTCACCTGTTACAGAGCATGTAAGATAGAAGGAACTAGTGAAAGCATCAGGTGTTTGAAATATTTATCTCTGGTTTTGTTTTTGTTATGTGGTAACACAGGTATGTGCAAATAAGCTTCCAAGTGTTTAATCTCCATAACAGATTGATTTGAGTTGTTCTGCCAAGTTGGAAATTGTTTACTGTTATCTTTGTATCCATCATCAAAACTTCAGTGGTTCTTCATGATACTTTAAAATATTTTTGTTTCTAATGTGTATCTGATATGACTACAGTTTATCATCTACCTTCATTGCCCACATAATGCTAAAAATGAGGGGGATTTGGTGTCAGATGCAAATTTATGGTTAGTTCAGATAAAATAAAAATATGTTGCTTACAAGTAGTTTTTTAATTTAATATTGAAATGTATTTTATAGAGTTTCTGTCTCCAAGGCTTTAATAGAACATCAGAAGTTGTAACACTAAAACCTTGATTCTGCAAAGAATGATTTCTGCAGAGCAATTATTCCAACAGGACTGTGCAAATGGTTTGCTTTGCTTTGTTTTTTCTCTAATAGGGGATTAATTTTTGCAGTGTATTAGAAGAATCTCAAAGAAGCTTTTCATAATATTTATTATAGAATTTCACCAGTTTAGGGATTTTTTGTAAATTATTGCTAGAGCCATTAACACAAGACTTGAGATGAAAGACTGTGTAAAAGTGCTGCAGTTGATAAAATTAAACAATAACTTGCATATTAGATATTTTAGGAATCTGAATACTGTCGTTCTTCACCTTGGTCCCTTTAAGGGACCAAGGACCTTTTGATGCCAATGTCACCCAAAGTGTGCATAGGCCTCCTGAAAGCTTCAGCCCCAAAACACTGAAATCTGGAGCAGTGTGAAGTTCTGCATTGCCCTGTGGCAGACCTGTTAGCTTAAGGCCAGTTGTAGGAAGCCATCAAAATCACAGTTTATGAAAATAATGTTAATTAACAAAGATGTGTGGTTCTTTCTTGATATTGTGGTGTGAATGTAATTCACTTACATACGAGCGTGTCAGGTTGTTACTCTGAGGAGAGCTTTACCACTGTGGCATTTTGGTGTGGAGAGGAGGGACAAAAATCTTGCCCTGTGATCCAAATAAAACTCAGAGCAGCCCTGACACTGCAGCTTGGAGCAGTACAATACAAAGTTTTAGGGCAATGTTTTTCTCTAGGCACTTGTCCATGCAGAGGAAGATGCTGTGATGCACACTGGCACAGTTCCCTGGTGATGTGTGTCTTGTACTAAAGAGCAGAGAGGATTTTGATTTAGGCTTTGCTCTTGAGGCTAATTATTTTCTGTCTTTTGCGTGTTCGTGCTCTGTATTCCACCGTTCCCCTCCCAGCTGTTCACTCCTGCCTAGTTTCGTGGGATACTGACTCTGTGCCAGGGTGCTTCCAGATTCAAGACACCCCTGTTTCTGCTGGGCTGTGTTGCATGCACGTGCTTCAGAGTTCCCAAAGGCCAGGGAAATCTCACTGGTCCCACTGGAGCTGCTGCAGGGTTGGCACCCATGCTGTTGGTCTCAGTGAGTCCTGGCTATGCGAGGTCAGGGTTGCCCTCCATGCAAGGTGCCACTGTTGGCATGTGTTCAATTATATATTACAGTGTGCTTCGTTATAAAGTTGACTGATTCCTTAACTCACTAAAGGACATATGAGGTGCCACACTGTTAATTGTTACACTGACAAAGTACAGGAAACACAGCAGTGAGTTATAATGCTGATCATACATGTTCTTTGCATCCTATTTTAATAGTTATGTCTGTTGAAAATAAACATCTATTTGAATGATTTGTTTTCTTCAGGCTACATAAAGTGATGTATTGAATGGCTTTTTGTTAAAATGTAATTACTGGTGTTTGAGGAGAAAAGAGTCAGCCGTGTCAGAGCCATGGCTAAATAATACCTTAAAACATACTTTACATGTATAATCTGGCAGTGTCATCTCAAGTCAAAGCCTCACTAATTAACCATTGCAGTATCTAAGGGAGTTAAGCTTGTGCTTAAGATCATTCTGTAAAATTGTTTTAGTCCCAAGTTTGCCAGTAACGACGTCTGGGATCATTAAATGGGAGCTATGGGTGAACCTCGGTGAAGTCCATGGAGTGTCTGTGGGATGTTTTTGTGTGGGCTTCTTTTGCTCTCTATTATTCTTTGCAAGTAAAATTAAAAGAGATCTGTAATTAAAATGTTCTGGTTTTGAGCTTTTGTCATCTTGAGTTGGTGGGTAGCACTGTTGTATCTGCTGAGGTGACAGAAGTACGGTTTGTGAAACCAGGGTAACTAAGGAGGCTGTCAGGGAGAGGGCTGGGAGAAGTCATTTGCTGTGGTAGAAAAAGAGAGCGATTTCTATATTCTGTGCAGAAACAATGTAATGGATCTAAATTTGGATTCTGTTTTTCTTATTTTGGAGGCTAAAACCCTTTCCTCTCTGTTCCTACTGCTCGTCTGGACTCTCAGGGCAGATTCTACAACTGAACGCGCTGGCTGTCTCATTTCTGTGTTTATTTGCTGTGGAAATTAAGTGGAGCGAGTGAGTGCTCGTTGTTTTCCTCGGTGCCAGTTCACCCTGGTGAGATTAGGCGGGGGAGGATGGGCTGGGCAGAGATTTCCGTCGGCGGGGCTCTGGATTGCCGGCTCTTCCGTGACCCACATACGTCGGGCCCCTCTTGTGACACGTGATTTCTCAGCTCTTCGGGGGAAACCAGTGGTGCACAAAGCCCCCTTTGAGATGTGAATAGATGAAAGGAGATGAAACAGCTGGTTTGGTTTTATCCCATTCAGGTCAGATTTTTTGTAGTCATCGTGCAGCATTAATAGTAACAGAACCAGCTGTTGTATACCAGAAAACTTGCCATAAAAGGGACATAATTACAGAGGGGGGCAGCACTGTCATTTAACCTGTTCTCACTTCAAAGCAGAGATCTGAAGTTTTAAGATCAGGAATGATGAATGGCTATGACATAACTATTAAAGTATTTGCATTGATTGCTTTTGTGCTTGAAAGGAGGAGGCAGAGATCCTCCTTGATCCTGGAGTGTCATACAGACATACTTGAATGCGTACATAAAAAACACCTCATGTCACAGAGATAAATGATTGATAACTAACTTCTAGCTCTTGAGGTTTTCATGGAAAAAGGAGAAACCTAGGGCAGTCAAGAACCAGCCAGACCAGAAGGTATGAAGTCCATAGTGGAGAAAGTGAGAGAGAGAGAGACCTGGTGGGTGGAAGGAGAGGGTGTAGGCTGTGGAATAAAATTAAAACTCCAAGCCATGGCATTGGCCAGACCCTTCTCCTGCAGGTCTCCAGCTTGTACCCTTTGGCAACTAGTAACAAAACCATGAAGGGTCACTGGTACCAATTGTGCCAGGGGTAATTTTTTTAATGGAAAGCATAATAAATTCTGCAGTTGAGTACAGCTCCTTATACTGCACCCAGGAATCTGGATTCATGTGAGCCAATTAGTGAAGACTGATGCAAATCAAGATTTGATTGTAGATGTTTTAAACCAATATTAGCTATATTTAGCCTAATCCTGTCCCGAGTTGTGTCTGCTACTCTTTTCTTCCGGGATATGAATAGATGTCCTTCTGCAGCAGGGTATTTAGGATAAGGCCTTCAAGTAAAGCCTGGGAGTTTTATGTTAAGAGTCACAAAAATCATGTCACTGATTCTGTGTATAAGATTTATAACCATCTGATCCCTTCAAATATGTCTACCACTTCTTTGACTTCACTCTTATTTGGGAACTCACTAAGTACCTAAGAGTTCAGGAAGAGATGAATCATACCTGACCTTGTTCACAAATGTGTGTTGAGATTGCCTATAAAGTTTTCTAAACTAGTTGCGTATATGTATATGCCTCCCAGATAAACTCCCAGTTAAGGAATTAACATCACTGGATTTTGACTCTTCCCCCCACGTTTCTTTTCTTTGAAGAACTGAATATGAGCTGTAATGTCTTATTATTTTCTAGCTCCTAAAATTTTGTAGTAATTTCATTTTGTGTAGCCAAGCATGGAGGCAAAGCTCAACTTTGAGGTTAGATGAGAAATCATAAGAGCAGCCAGAAATCTGAAGTGATTTTGAGATCCAGCTTCATGTTATTTTAGGGGCATTTTGAACTCTGGTTCATAATGTCTGTAATCCCCACCTGCTTTGTGCCAGGTGGTGGCAGAGCTCCTCTAAGAAAGGTGTTGAGCTGCTTTTCCTGTCTGATATTAGTCAAGTGGAATTGAAAACAATATGATGATTTAAAAAAGGTTATAATCTGTTATCACCTGAAGAACTCCAGAGAAGGATTTGATGTGAACTTTGAACTTAATGGCTTGGCCTTGCCAGAGTTTGGTTTGTATTTTAGATCACAGTGTAGAGCAGCAATTGTGCAAGAAGTTTTAAGAGCTTTTTAATATGAAACAAACAAAAAGAGACATAAAAACTATTCCTCTTATTGTCTGTAATGCATGTGATGGTTGATATCAAACACAAACTGAATGTTATTATTTGTAACTTATATTTGTTACCTGACTCGTGTGTTAGCTGAGTTGTTTCCTGGCTATCGTGATTCTTCTGTGATCAGTCTTGCAGCAGCACTGATGAGACCCCTGGGGCTCCTTCCCCAGCAGCTCGGGGGCTGTGGCTTGGAGAGGGGGGACCTGCTGGGCTGAGGCAGGGAGGGAAGCACACAGGGACGGCAAGAGGTGTTTTCTGCCAAAATGTGGGAAGCACCATCCCCATATTGATGAAGCAAACCTGAGATTATTAATCATCTGTAAATTATGCAAAGCAGGATATTAGCTGAGGGTATGGCTGTTTTCTAGGTAGCTCCAGTGCCAGCTGCTGTTTCAGGTCATTGGTTTCCTACATCTGCTAATAGACATCTCAAGTTATAACTTGAAAAACTTTACTTGTAGGTGGGTAATATGAGCTATGTAGCTACATAATGGTCACAGGGGTGTGTGTGGGAAGGTGTACGTGTGTTTATGGATATAAAGTAAATATTTATGCTAGCAACACCAACTCAGTTTCAAGTAGAACAGAGAAAGCTCACTGGTGTCTGGTATTGACTGTGAAACTGTTGTGGAAAGATTTTCATTTATTGCATATGACCTATTAGCCCTGAATGCAAACTGGCCAACTTATGACATATCCAGGGAGGGAAGAGGGAAAGGCAAGCACAACTAAGTTTCTTGGGCTCCAGGAGTGAAGAAACAGGATCTTTCACCACCTGGGGCAGGGCTGTGTTGCAAAACTGGATGCAAAGAGTCCCAGCAATGGTTGGGAGTAAAAGCACAGATGTTAACCTACATTGATTGTACAGTTTGCTACTCTGAAAATTTTTCCATCTTTTTTCCTGAGGCTTTTCTCCATTTACTTGTTTTAATCTCCTTCTTTCATTAATCCTTGCTGAGTATAAATTATCTTTCAATATCAGAACAATGAGAAAATAAACTTAGTTGTACCTGAATGTTTTTCTTTTAAAAATCATGTTATTTCTTCCTCCTGCACAACCATTAATGTGTGTCCCATTTGGTGACTGAATGTTTTATTCACTCCATAGTGCTAAAGAGCTGGTCTAGCCTAGAGAGGGATTTAAATAAAGTGGTTTAAATACTTTTTTCTTTTTTTAGGAAGATAGTCTTCAAAGAAAACAACAGCAGTGACATAGAGTAAGATTAAAAACCCATGAGGCTATTCTTGTCAACTTTAATATGCAAAATTCAGAATATTTAATGTTTTCAACTCCATGGGAATTCTTTTCAGCTAGATGGCTTTCTGAAAGTGTTTTCAGGGTGTCATGGTTTCAGCTAGGATACAGTTAATTTTCTTCCTAGTAGCTAGTACAGTGCTGTGTTCAGGATGTTGATTACACACTGATGTTTTAGTTGTTGCTGAGCAGTGTTTACACAGTGCCAAGGCCTTTTCTGCCTCTCACCCCACCAGCGAGGAGCCTGGGGGTGCACAAGAGGCTGGGAGGGAACACAGCTGGGACAGCTGACCCCACCTGACCAGAGGAGTATCCCACCATTCGGGGTCATGTTCAGTGGAAAAATTAGGGAAAAATTCAGCCAAGGGCTGCACTTGGCACTTGGCTGGGCATTGGTCAGCAGGTGGAGAGCAACTGCATTGTGCATCTCTTGTTTTGTATATATGATTATTATTAATAATATTACTACTAGTACTTAAATTCCTGTCCTATTAAACTGTCTTTATCTCAACCCATGAATGTTACTTATTTTTTTCCCAGTTCTTTCACCTGTCCCACTGGAAGGGGAAGTGAGCGAGAGGCTGGATGATGTTTAGGTACCTGCCTGGTAAATCCACAGTCTATCCAAACCACCAAGTGTGCAGAATGCAATAGAAGGGTGATCTGTGAGCACACATTGGTAATGCTGTGGGATCAGTGGACTGTATCCACTCTCACAAAAAATCCTTCAGAATTTTTTTACTTTTGTCAAACATGTGACTTCACTTTATTTGTTTTATGGGATCATCAACAAGGCAGACAAGCAAGACTTGTTCATCTGGTCATTTATTCTGTTGCATATCAGAATCTTTGTATGTTTGCAGCTGAGTGGTGATGTGAAGCCTGTTGGTTTGATGGAGAAGGCAATGTAGCTTTCAAGAGGTCAGGCTGCAGAAAACTGGAAAACTGTTCATTAGCTTTCTCAGGAGAATGCACACAATGGGTATCTGACCTAATGAAAGCAAAGCTACATGAATGTTACCCTAAAGAAAATAATAGTGGTATTTTGTGCATCACTGGATCTTACCACATTTGCTGGACACTGCTACATTAAACAGAAGCATTGTCCCTTATGGTTCACTTTGTTTTTCTGCTATCTGTTGATTTTTCTAATTAATGGTGGAAAGTTGGATGGGTGGCACAAGTAAAGACCATTTTTTAAGCATCAACCAGATTCTTGGTTTTCTTGGATGCCTAACACAGACAAAAGAGAGCCCCACCTTAGCAACAGTCACCTATATCCCTTTGTGGCTTAATTACAAAAGGGAAGCAGGAAGACTTGTGTGCTTCGGTACCAAGTGTGTGCTGCAGATTCCTGCTGACGTCTCTGTTGTCTGGGGTGATCACGTTACCCTGACAACCAAGAATATCCCTGTTTTCGGGGCTGGTCCCTGAATCTCTTTGTATTTTACAAACATCACTATTTTTTGTTAGAAGTGCACTAATTCTTTCTTGCACACTCTGCAAGCTGGACATCTACAAACTGTCCCAGCAGAACAACAAAGAGATCTCCATCTAGGAAGATGGATGGCAGACTGCCTCACCACACGTGTATCGCATTTGCTTGCCAGATCCTGACTCCTTTGTACTTTCCTCTAAAGCAGTTTTCTATATTATAGCCTTCCTTTAGTTCTGCAGAATGTAGTGATCCCAATTAAAGTCAGTTCCTGTGTTCTTTCTTCCTTGTTAAATCTTTTGTTAATTTTGGTCAATCTTATGGTGTCACATGGCTGAAGCAATGAGCAAAGTGACCTGTTTATTCTCTTGAAGCAGAAAAAGAATAGAAACTAGAACCAGGGGGAAAATAATTTAACATTTCAAGTCCTTAAGGAAATCAAAGGCCTTTGTAAATGGAATAAGTAAGCAAATTTTCTACAGAAACTATGCATTTGAAAACATCCCTGCAGACATCAATCCAGATTTTATTTCTTCCTGAATCTCTTTTTCTTACTGCAGAGGAAGAAGTTTAATTACCTGGTAAAGTATTTCTTTCATTTAACAGATCACTTTAGTTTCAGAGAACTCTATACTGCAGGCCAGTGTCCCAAGAGCCATGCATTCAGTTTCTTATTTTAACAGTTATTGATTTATTGTCAAAATAGAGCATTTTGGTCAATGTGATTTCTTGGTTGCTCATTTCTACAAATTAAACATAAGATTGTGAAAATTTGTAGGTTAAAGGAATGCCTAATATGAGACGAAAGTCTGAGTACTGATTCTTTGAAAATAGCATTCCTTATTCAGGGCCTTTTAAAGACTTTTAGCTGAAATATGCATCATCTATGAAAAATTTGTCCTGTCTCCAGCTGCCAAAGTGCCAACCCTATAAATTGAATGTCAGGCCATGTTTTTTGTGGCTCACACATTCCAACCAGGAATAGTAGCTTTGCAACTGGCATTTAACTAACAGGTCTAATGGTGTATGACCCAGAAACAGTCTAGTCCCTGCTTTCAGTGTCTGTTGGATTTTGCATTGCAAAGAGCTGCAAATGAGGAGAAAAGTAATTTTAATCTCTAAAGCAGCCAGAGCTAATCTGGGTGTCACATGTAGAGCATGTCTATTAAGAAAAGGTGGTTTTCTCATATCTGCTTTTCTGAGCATCACCACACTGTTTAGACCATGAGACTGGTTCTCTGTGGCTAACCTTCTTGAATAAAGTGGGACTTTGCTAACTGTGAATTTAAAAATAGTTCGTTTTTCCCTCCCCCCAGAATATGTTAAAATAATTCCTTCCGTTTTCGTAAATGGAACTGCTTGTCAGAAGATGTTCAGATGTCAGCAATCATCTCACTTCTTACATGGATCTAAAATGTTATTGGAGCTGTCACCATTTGTCTTTGAAGTTCTCTGTTTTATCTCATGCACAATGTGGTAACTCCTCATTTTGAGAAGCTGGGCTTTGGCAACTACTTGCTGTACAATTTGGGCTTGTATTGCTGAGATCCTGGGCTGGTGCACTGCAATGGATGTGGAATTTATGGTAGTAATAGGAAGTGGAATTTGTTGAGGTTTATGGTCCTTAGGTCAAAGCCATTTCACTTGGCATTGCAGAAAGGAACTTTACAGATAATGTTCTCAGGAAATAGGGTTTGGATTCACCTAGAGAGATTGTCCAGTCTATTCCTTGCTCTTGGCTGGAATGAGCTGCATAATATCTCATTTGGGTGATTTATAAAGCCTTTACCTGGACACTAAACAGGGCAGAGATTAAACTTTCTGGACCTCTGTCATTCCTTGTCAAGTACCTCCAGATTGCTTTAGGAGGTGCTGAGATAATATGTAGTGCCCAGAGCTGATTGCCAGGTTTCACCTGAGGTCTAGCAAAGCTGAAAAATGTGAAGGAATGAAGGAATATTCAGGTGCTTTGCAGGCTAAACACCTGTTTGTATTTCCAAAATGTGGTAATTGGCTGTTCTGCAATTGCATGGAATTAGTAATGTGTGTCCTGCAGGAAACCAGTTGGTGCCCATTGTGTACTTCTGTGTGTGTGCAGTGTAGTTGCCTTTCACACTGAACCATTGAGGAAACAAATACCAGGCTAAGATTGGATAAAAAATAGCACAAAATTTAGGATACAAGTAACCTCTTAAGTCCATTGAATTTCCTGTTTATTGAGAACAGATTATTAGAGATGTCTTTCAGAATAATTTTTTTTTTCAGCAGAAACACCCTGCTCTAAGCAGTTTTCCTGTGGGGTTAGGAATATTGATTTTTTTTCACTGTTCATGAAAACTTGGAAAAAATAGAGTGTACATCAGAATTTTAATTTAATGAATATTTCTCATGTTTACCACTATTAATCCTTCATCTTCCCCCTTTCCTCCCCTTCATTTTGTATGTGAAACATGTAATATTAAGTAATTTTTGTCTTATATGACAGAGGCACTTAAGCCCCAGTAAATTCATTGGGCTTTGCACAGGGCTGTTTATTCTTACTGACATGAACAGGAAATGCACTTGTGTGTCTTAGGAGATTAGATCCCTGTCTTTTTTTATGACAGCTCTCCATCATGTTTTATTCATCATAAATAAATGGGACTACTGCTGTTAGTTATAATTATTTTAATGTTTACTTGTGCATTTCAATAGATGGGGTGCTCAAGAACATGGGAAAGATTTTTTCCTTTTCAAGAGAAAGAAAGTAGAAATCTGCTACCTCTTTTTTTTTTTATTCAGGATAACATATCACACCAAAGCTAGTGACAGGTGGGCAGAAATTAAATACAGCTTAGCCTCAGAACTCTGTCTACTTGAATTTGCAAGTGTATGATAATGTTACTTCCCAGCTTTATAGGTTTTATGGCTTAATGATTTTAAATCTAGAACTGAAGGGGAAAAAAACCCTTTATATTAGCATTTTATTTCAGAGTTGTCTGAAGTCTGATGTGGTCTGGGTCTTACTGTGGTTGTTACAGACTAGCAGTACCATAGCAAGTCACCATACTGAGTGTGCTGGAGCTTTGGCCATCACATATATCCAAATGTGAAACTGAAGTTATGGGTGCCATATCTTTCTTCCACCATCTTCATCTTCCACTCAAAAAAAATAACCTGAATTCAAGATGGTTTACAAGTTCTGTGAGTGCTGGAGGCAGTAGAGGAATGGAGATCAAGATATAAGACCAGTTGTTTGTGAATGGCACTTTGATTTCAGTTCAGACATTGGAGAGTCAAGGCTTCCTTCTTGACTTCACCTCCTCTTACTGTACAAAAATTTACATCAGCAATTCAGAAATTACTGCTTTCTTTTCTTGGGAGCTGGTGTGCTGTGGTGATGGTGGGTGATGTGGGAAGAAGAAAAGAGGAGAGTGATAGCTTTAAAATCTCCAATGACACCAAATGCTAAATTTGAGATCTCTGTTTCTAAGTACAGTCCTTGTGCTAAAGGCTAGGAAATACAGGAAAGTGGTTTCATTCCTTCCCCCGCCCAAGCCTTAAAAGCATCAAGTTTTACTTAAATAATTAAGTCTTCCTGCATTCCTTTACAAGGAAACAATTGTGCTATTATTAGCAAGATTAGCTGAAAAAGGCAAATATGTGGGAGTTTTGTTCCTGGTTCTTTTCTGTTTTCTTTTTTTTCCTATGACTGTACCTTCACGAGCCGCAGCCTTTTGCATATATTCATCTGTGTAGGCACAGCACAGGCAATGGCTTCCGTGGTACTTGCTTTAAAATGCTCTACAGTAAACTGCACAGCAGTAATCTTAAAGATTCGATGTAATAAAATATTGTGATGGTTTCACTGTGTATTTTTGGCAATTTCTGAAGTACTGCACTTGCTACTTATTTAGGATAGACTGTGGCAAATCTTGCATGTAGAGACTTGTACTTGGCAGCTGTTGTAGGAAATCAGCAGGACCCTCAGGGAGGAGGAGTTGGTGCTTGAGACTCCTTGGGGAGGTGGGTTACTCAGAGGGAATTGGAGCTCTTGGGTGTAAGCAGCTCTGTTTTCCTATCACTGTAGTTGTACTGTGCAAATTGACTTAGGCACAGTCTTTGGTGTGCAGTTCATCGGGATTCAGGGGCTTCTTCAATCTTAGCCTACAGCAGCAGGTTTCCTGGGGGCTGGAGCACACTCTCCCAAAAGCCTGATTCCTCACCTTAGGAAAACATCCAGTGAGGTTGTCACTAAAGCCAGCAGCAATATAGCTTTGTAAGCACTGCTTTGCATGCAGTATTTCTTTCTAACTTCTGGGATAAATTTGCTCCTAATGTGTGATGAAAATACTGAGTTGAAGGTATCCAGCAGTGACAGTTTGTACTTGTGTTGCAGTTTTTGTGTCCAAACTCTCCAGAAAGGCTTCCAGTGCTTCTTTCTGCTTGATGTAACACGACAAAGCTGATTGCTGCTGACCATGATTTCGTTAGAACTCTTGGTCTATATTTTATCCTTTATGTGCATCTTTGTTTATTGAGAAGTGCTGGCTACCCAACCTGCACCAGCTGTCCCCGAATCCCAAGGGAGTGTCCAGCAGCTGTGAGCAGCTGGAACAACTTGTTCTCGGGCCAGCCCTTTCCTTGGCAGTGCCTCTCTCTTGCACACCCTGGGCATGGTGGAGCAAGGCTGAGGTGGCTGAGGCAGATACCTCTGTAACCCAAGGAATTGCTGGGCTGTGCCCTCGCTGTTTGTGTGCTGGGCAGGGCTGAAGACCTGAGGATTTTCCTATTGCAAGTGCCCAAGTTTACTGGCACCTGTGAAGCAATTCTCTTGGGACCCACTGTATCCTTTTGTGTTGGTTTTTTTCCTGCCAAATTGTACGTATTTTAAATACATAAGTACTGATGTGGGTAGTGGAGAACAGAGCATGTATATGCATATGTCAGACATATTTTCTTACTATTTTTGGCAGTATGTTTTCTCTGCCTGAAGTAACATTTTGTATAGCTATGTTTCCATTGCTGCCGATCAAGCTTCTTTCTTTTCTTTTCGTAGGGTCTTAGATTTTGAAGCTAGAAAGCAACCTTGTATCCTCTAGTCTATTCTCTTGTAGCACACCAGTCATGGAATCTCATCCAGTTACTTCTAGCTTAGTTAAAATGTAACTATTCAAAATGCCTTTGGTTCTGTTTAAAGAATTCTAGATGACCTTTCTGCTTCCCTCTTTCTTGCCTTAATCTCTTTCCCATTTAGTAAGTTTGTCTTCTGGTTGAAATTTTTGCTTTTTTATGTTACAGCCATTTTGTCTCATTGTGGTTTCTCATTTAATATTAATGTCCCTCTGATTTTGTATACCCTCTCCAATGGGGTTGTTTAAGGATCAGGAGAAAGGTTTTATCCTTTTTCCCTAAAATAAACTCCCAGCTTCTTCTGCTGCTGCTCCCAGTAGTTAGTGGCTGCTTGGCTGAAATACATGACTGTAGCTCTGCTTGATCACCTAATTGTGCTAAAAGTATACTAAGGAATTGGTATTTAGGGCATGTAAATGTTACCTTGAGATCCCAGTTAAAAAAAAAAAAAAAAAAATTGCCCTAAATGGGCAGTTCAGGCTTCAAGCCCTGTTATGAGACTCTGCAAACAGGGACTGCTGAGTTAGTCATTCTGCCCTCCCGGAAAAACAAACAAACAAACAAGCAAACAGAGAAGCAGCTGCCAAGTGGGATTGTGCCATGTGAGTGCTGCCTTCGGTGCTGTCCCCAAACACAGGGCACGGTGGTTCTGTGGGGCAACAGTGCTCAGGCACAATTCTGGAAGTTGCATATGCCCTGTAGTTACTGCAAGAATTGCAATTCAGTGTCAAGTATCAGGTGTTTTCTGATACCTCTGTCTGCCTCTGAGGGTAATGGGAACCCTGCTCTGGAATAAGATTTCCCTTGATTTTTGTTATAAGCACAGCACTGACAGAAATGTATGGGCTGTGCTCTTATTTACCTGGGTGTGTTCAGGTGCTTTTTTTTCACCGCCCTCAGAAATGCCAAACTTTGAGTAAAGTGTAGTTCCCATTCTGTGCTTTGTACAAGGTGACCCAGCACTTAGGAACGCTCATTGATAGCTGGGCTCTGGCTGGAAGTGCCTGGAACCATTATCCCTGGTGTACTGGTGGAGGCAGGCTCGGGGTGGGGAGCAGGGACTGGGTGAGCCAGCAGCCGAGTGGAGCCTCTGGAGAGCCAGGTCAGTAGCAGCCTGACATTGGGAGTTCAGTTTCATAAGAACTTTCCCCCAAAAGGAATCTGTGGGACTCAACACATATGTCTGATTGCAGATGAATGCAGTCTGTTGTTGGCTGTGTGCATTAGAGCCGTGTGATCTATATCATGTGAAAATACAGATTATAGCTGATAGAAGGATGCAGCCCAGAGCCACAGTCTGGACGTTGCTGGAGTTCAGCAGCATCTGTTGTAAAATTGTGGCCATTTGGGAAGAAACACATCTTGGTTTTCATTCTGCAAGACAGGAGACTTTAGGCATGTGAATAATCTTGTCTCAACTGAAACGTTAGTACTTTTGGCCAAGGTTTTATTTTAATGCCAAATTTTGTACGGGGAGATTGAACAAATAGTTTACTGTTACCAGGGAGTATAGTAAGTGCTACTGAACAGCTGCTGGAATCTTTGGGCTGTTTTAGTGGTTTTTCTTTTTCTTTTTCTTTTTTTTTTTTTGTTAAACATGGACCATCAATTTCAGTCTGGACTGGAACCAGTGACCAGGTGGTGAAATGCTGTGTGTTTGATAAACTGCGCCCCTGCCTCATTCAATCACCTGTGGAAATGTCTTTCTGTGTGACAGATGTTTACAGGTTAGAAAACAGAAAACATTTGGCTTCAGTTATTTTCAGTTACTGAGTTTTGCTAGGAATGGGAGTGGGATACCCAGGAAGTGAATCCAAATGGATGTTAAGGGCACTGACTTCTTATTCTAATATTACCCAAGTGAGAACAAAAAAAAGTCAGTACATTCCTTGGTCTGTAATTATGTAACACTGTTTAGCTGATGTGTGTTTTTTAAAAAAGTACTGGTTTTTGACAATGGTTTGATTCCCCATTTGCAGCTCAGGATGCTGGTGGCTACAGTTGTAAAGCTGAAATTCTGGCCTCTTGTAAATTTGTTGAGTAGGCTTAAAAATTATTATATATTAAGTTTTTTAGAAGTATATTTTTTTCAGTGTAATCAACCATTGCGTATCTTGTTATTTCACCTAGGAGGTCTTGAAAAGATTAAATCCCATACTGCTCTTTAGTCCTGATTCTCAGCTTCAGACCTGGTGGTGAATCTCACAAATTTCCTCTCACTGGGTGCTGTCACAAGCTGCTGTGACCCTTTGGAATGCCTGACTGGCACCTGCAGTGTGCAGCCAGGACTTCACTCTCTCAGGAAAGACTCCAGATCCAGAGCTAAGTTTAGTCAAAGTGACCATAATGGTCAGGCATTTTCACAGGAACTTGAGAGACGTAAATAGTGCCATCTCCATAAGGTTGTCACGGGTCAATGCAGTTTTTGAATGTAGCTAAATTCCACACTAAGCTGTCAAGAAGAGTTAACTGTGAAGTTTTGGAACATTTTTCTTAACACCCAGCCAGCCTGGTAAATTGTGAGACTGCATCTGTTTCCATTAAAACCAAAATAAAATTATGTTTACATTAAAAGTTTTGAAAATGTGAGTCACATATATAGCCAACAGTTCAAAACCACAAGAGAAATAATCCAATTTGATTTTTTTAAAACCTTCATAATTTGGTGACCTAAACTTAAGATTTTGGGTATTAATTTGTTATTTCTAGATTCAAAAATGTCAAACCCTCAGGCTGATAATTTTACTCTTACTCTTTCTGTGTGTACTTCAAGTGAGCTCATTCAAGAACAAACATGTTTCTAGAGTGTGCTGAAAGATACTTGAACTATTTTAGTCTCTGAACGCAACTCAGTATCAATGAAATGTCATAATGTTTTAATAAGGTTATCTTAGTTTAGTTTATGGTGCATTTCAGAGGAAGTTTGTGAAAGGCACTAAGAGATGTCTCAAATCCCTCAGTTGTTTCATACCAGAGTTGTCTGGGAGTTTGCCTTAAATCAGTTTAATCTCTGTGTATCAGTTGTGTCTGTGTTTCAACTACTCTAACATTTACATTTCAGGATTTTTAAATTTGGACTTCCTAATCCAAACCTTTCTTCTTAAAGCCCATCCTGCAAAGGCTTTAAGCCTAAGAGAAAATTTCATTTTAGTTATCATTTATCACTCCAAAGCCTTTGGGAAAAAAATGTCACACCGCTTCCTTGCCAAGTACAGTAGCTTCAATGAAGAGGAAAAACTCCCTTGGGATGGTTATGAAATATATTTATTACTCTTAAAATGAACTTTTAAATGTTTCAGAGAGCTGCTGACAGGAATAAGTGTACTTCTTAGATACCTTGTCATCACCTGAAAAATATAGCATTCTCTGAGGCCTTCCCAAATTACAGAGATCTTTAAGATCTTGTGAGATCCAGCACAGCAGAGGAGTGGACTTTTTTGGATCCTCAGTTTGTGATCATACCTGAGGGAAGAGTTGGTGGGTTCATTCTTATGGGTGGTTGACAGCCCTATGTGATAATTGAGCTCTGCAGCACCACCTTTCCATCAGAGATCCATCAGGGAGAGAGTGGGCAGGGAAGTGTACCTTGCCCCACATAGCCAGTACACATCTCAGCACTGGGGTTATAAATAAAATAATAGGAATTGATGTGCAGCATCAGCCTTGTCTTTGCTCTAAGTGGTGAATGTTGAACATCCCATTCTGCCCAGTCAGGTAGGCCGTGCTTGGCATGGCAGCACTGCTGGGATTGCTTCCACGAGGGAGCATCTTTCCCACCTGTTTTCAGGGTGGGTTTAAATTAATTTTGCATGCCTGCACATTCATAATGCATCTGTTTCCTTATTAAACTGAGTTTCAGCTTTAGTCTCAGGCAGGGAACTCTATGGCAGTTGCCATTTATTTTAACTAACCCTCTCCTGGGGTGTAGCCCAAGCAGGGAGACCAAGCAGTTCCTGCTGTAATAGAAAAAATACCTTAATTTCTTTTGGTCATGTGCTAAATGGTCTCTCTTCTGGCAACACCTCAGGCCCCTGTGTTGGAGAGAGACTGTGCTCTCTGTGGTCTGAGCTGTATCTCAATGGAGGGCAAGAAAAACGAGGCTCAAGCAGATGCATTTGTTTAACCCAAGGCATCACTGGCAGTGTGGCACAGAGGATACACTTGATCTATCTTTTCCTTAGGTATTTGTTTTCTGCTTCTAGTAGACACAGCATACCGTGGCTGGAGATTTTCACTGAGCCCTTTTGCAGCTCAGTTTGTCTTCTGAGGATCCACGTGTTGGTAGTAGAGAAGGGAATTTCAGGGCACTGCTGCTCACCTCGCCGCAGTGCATTTCATCCACCGTCACACTCACATCTCCCTGGGCGCCGGGGCTGGTGAGAAGTGCAGCACCATCATCTGCAACTCCCTTTGTGCACTTCCTTTTCTTGAAAGGGCTCTGTGAAACTGAGCTGAAAAGCATCTATCAGAGAAAATAAACACTTCCAAGTGACTTCTGAGCATATCATCACCCTGTGTAATATGACCATATTAATGACGCGTGCTCCTTTCAATTATTTGTGATAATCATTGGTTTCTTTGATTTTTTTTTTTAATGTGTTTCCTAGAATAACTCTCAACCTGATTGAGATCTCTGATGGTTGTCGCATTGCAAATAACCTTAGAACTGGGTAGGCCTGATCTAATAGGGGGCGTTGGAGACTAGGCACATGGCTGTGTGTCTCCTGTGGGAGCTTTCAAAGGATCTGCGGTTCCTCCAGACTTTTAAAGTGATTATACTGTGTCACACTTATGAATGGGGTGCAAAGGCTTCTGGGGGGGGGAAGGGGTTTGCTTCCTTAATGAGTATGTTTTCAAAGAAAAATTACATTTCCTTGTCACATGAAAGAAAGTAATGTGTACACAAATGCTAGCCATTATTTGGGAAATGGCTCAGGCTCAAAAATTCTGGCTGGAAACCATTAGGAAGAAAAACGTTCTCCACCATCAATTAATGCATTGTTTTTCTTTTCCTTTCATGTTACTAAGCAGGCCAAGAGATAAGGGGCCAGCTGTAATCCATCTTGTCAGATGAGTTAAGTCACTTCGTATTATACTGGTCATCTGGAAAAAGAAAACTCCATTTCTCTCTAAGCTTGATTTTTAGATCATATTTTTCAAATTATCGTTGCTTTTACCTAATGTTCCTGTATTCTACATGTACTGATTCAGTGTTCTGATGCAAAAATATATAATACAGTGCTGCCTTTTGTTAATGCATGTTAGGTGTGATACTTAAAATCAGCAATGTAGATTCTGGCAATTAATTGCCCTCTGTGTCTCACGAGCTGCATCTTCATCACTGACTGTAATTACAGAGGATGGGGTTCACAGGAACAGTTTGAGATGCTGGTGCCCTCAGCTGGGGCACACACCCACGGTGGTTTTGCCACCTCCAGCAGAAGAGCTGAACAAAGGCTTTGGGAAAAGATGATAAGACTTGGCAGTACCACCTTTGACTTTTGCATGCCATCTGTCATAGCCCAGAATACCTCAGTGCCTGTCCTGCAGCCTGAGCCTGCCCAGTTACACCTCTGGCAATGCTGCAGCTGGCCAGCTGTCCTGCTGGTTGTTTCCTGACTGTCTGTAGTACCACTGGCACTCAGGTCCGAAGGGAGGGCTGAATGTGGACTGTGCACCTTCATCTGCTGTACCAGAGATCCCTGGGTGTGTGGCTTCTCCCTCTATCCTTCACTCCAGGTGCTAAGGAAAGTGATAGCAGAAGTTAGTGTTAAAACTGGTCTTCTCCCCTGTCAGCTTTTGCAGACAGCCCTGACCATGTGTGACAGACCTAGGAGCGATACAGGTTTGAGTCCTGTGAGCTCTGTAACGTAGAGTATTGGCTGGTGAGGATAATAATGCCCTCAGATCACTTGTCCTGCCCTCTTGGCATTTGTGTTTTATTGAAACAATAGAATCAAATCCAGTAGTACTTGTCTGATTTCTCTAATGTATGGCAAAGTTTTTTTTGGGTGCACGAAAAGATCTTGATTTGTCATTTTAAAGAGTTACAATGTAAGCATTTTTGAATGCCTTTGCTGAAGTGCTGTCCCCCAGCTCAGTGTAGCTGTAGAAGGCATTAGTGTCTAGAGCCTGTGTTAAAGTCCATTTAAAATAGTGTTTTGCTTCTGTTTCACCCAGATTTGTATACTAACTAACTAAACAGAACACATTTCCCAGAGTTAAGCTCATTGGGTTTTTTACACTACCAAGCTGATGACAGATATTTTTGCCTGGACCACAGGAGATCCCTCACCAGTGTTATGGTGCATTGTCTCTGCTGGAAATGCTGACAGTATCCGTAGTCAGAAGAGAACTAACTTGTGAGGAGCAGGTACCATGGAGCTGGTTCTGCTGTCCAAGGGCTGTACACAGGACTGGTAAAGACACCTAGAAAAAGCAGCTGGAGCTTCAAGGCTGCACACCCTGCATGGTGCTGGGATTTGTCTGTGCATGGAAAGGCTGTGGCTGCCCTGGCAGCAGGGCCAGCTGGCACTGCAGAGCTCCGGCCAGCACCACTGACCCTTACACTCCAGAACAGGTTGGTCACATCCCAGCTGATGGGCCCTACACTCCAGAACAGGTTGGCCAGAGACTGGCATGGGAGAGCACTGCTTGGTTTGGGGCCAGGTGCTGCCAGGGGCCATCTCCCACTGTGAGAGTTCAGACCATCAGGTTCCTTCTCCCAGGAGCATTCCCTGGTACTGCTTAATGTGCTGGGATAGATGGAGCCTGTGAGATCCTCCAAGAGTGATTTTATTAATATGAATCTTACGTAGGAGGACAGCTCTCATTTATGAAACAGGTTCAGTCCTGTGTGGGAAGCTGAGGAGTGGAGGAAGATGAAAAGAGGGATTTAACCCCTTGATTGCTGACAAGCTTTCTTGATTTAAAGAGGAGATTGAATAAGCTATTGCTGTGTAACACCAGGGGAAGTTTGCATAGGTCATGCATTGGCTGGGACACATAGCTCTGTTCTGCTGCTTCTGAAGTAGATGTTCAGTAGTTCTTTTTGTACTTTGTAGTCTGAAAATAAATGCACTTTGTCTTTTGGTCTGACCATATTTTTTCAACTGAAATTCCAAATTTAAAGTTGAAAATAATTCTTCTTTTTGTGTCAAAGACGCTTTTATTTTTATTTGGTTTGACTGTATTATCCCACAGACATAGGGTGGGTGCAGAACACAGCCTGTTGCAGTGTTGTGGTTTAGACAAAGATACCTCCATGTTTCTCCAACACTGAAACTGTCATGTACAGCTCTGAAAGTGGAAGGACTATTTATGTGGTTGATGAGTAATTGAAAAGGATAGAGACAAACTCTACCTGGCACCTCTGCCCAGTAACATGAGAACAGACTCATATTCCATTTGCTTTACTTGGTCTTTATGGTATCAATTTTTAAGAATAAGTTAAATAAAGAATCTGTTCTGTTTGCTTTTACATGCATGGTCAGAGTGTCTAAGAGCAAACATAGAATCAAGAGCAGACTTAGTAGTCTTGTTTCTGTCTGAAAAATATTTTAGCTATTTCTGTGTTGCATTTCAGTCTAAACAGTTACATAACTTTATTAATATCTACAGACTTGCTTGACAATTCTGACACTATAATATAATGGAGTTATATTATTTATTATTGGCTTTGGAAGTGGTGAGCTTTTTCTCATATTTATTTGTCTCTGTGTGTGTGTGTGTGTGTGTGTGATTTTCTGAATGCCTTGATTCCTCTTTTATCCCTCTTCATTGATTCTACAAATTATATCTAAGGTTGTGTAATCCTCTTCTTGTGGTGAACCCGTTTTAGTATGTTCCTCTCTTTGTCTTCTGTCATCTTCAGTTGTCTGAAGCAAGAGACCACAGCCAGTGTGTGTTTCTATCCCACACACTCTGTGGATGAGATGTGGGCAAGGAATCTTCCTCAGCAGAAATTCATTCTGTACAGCAGCAGGATGACTTCTTAGCAGATGCAGTTAATGATGCAATTCATTTTAATTCTGTTTCAGAACAAATATAGTGTGGTTTAATCTGTGGCTGGCAGGTTTCTTTTGTAAATCACATCTTCTGAGGCTATTTACATGAGATTTTCTTTTTTTTTTTTTTTCCTCTCATAATCTATTTTTGGCTACAATCTGGAGAAAAAAAAATCTCCATCAAATAGATAATACCTCCCACGACAGCTTCCCAGTGCTAAATTGAAGAAGAGAAAAATAGAAAGCTTTGCAGAACTGAAAACCATCAGACCAAGGCAGTCCTGGAAATTTAGTTTCTTGCCTTGGAGGATACTTTCTTTGCATTTTGCAGTTGTGCATTTCTTGTACTACTCCTTTGCAGGGTTTCCTAAAGATTTCTTAATATGTGACTGTGGGTCTAGAATGAATAATTGATAGTACATGCAAACAACTTTGTTAAGCTGGCAATATTAAATGGATTTCTCGGTTTACGTTTTTGGGGTTTTCTGTTTGTTTTGTTTTAAACTAGAAAAGAGGGAAAAAATCAAACAGTTATATTTAATTAAGAGAGTAGTACATATCTATTAGAGATTGTAGTTGAATTACTTTTCATATGATGGAGAGAAGAATGTGCCAGATTATTTTATATTTCACAGAAAACATTGTTACATCAGTGTTATGTGTTTAATCTTGAATTTCTGCCACGTAAGTGCCAAAATATTAGAACAAAGCAACTTAACAAATACCCTCCCAATATTAAAAAGCAAAATCAACTTTTGATGTTTTTGTGTTAATGTTCCAAAACATCATATTTAGTGCTGTTAGTTTATGCTCTGAGAAAAATACAGTCTTTTTGTTCAGTCTACAAGTGTGAAGGTTAACAATAATCCTTACCAATTCATGGCATTGGCCATTTTGAGGGCAAGTCGCAGATCCTGAGCAATATATGATGTAACCAGTGTAAAGGAAATTTCTATTCCTGTGCAATATATGTCAGTCAAAAGATTTCCAAATTTTGAAGACCTTGCAAATTGATGTGTGACTGTTTTAATCAGGAGCATGCCAACCCCACCTGTCTCTTGGGCATCCCAACATCACAGATTGTTAACACGGTGATTTGATTTTTCTGATTGATTATCCATTTTTGAAGTCAGTTAGAAAAGAAGTGTGCAGGTTAAAATATCGGCTCAGCATTCCTCTGAAAATCAGAGGAATAAAAGGAATCATTTTGGCAGAATTAGCTCTATTCCAATGCATCTTCAAACCACTGGATTGGCGCTGAAACATTTTCTTCTGAGAAGATAAACTCATTTTGTTTATGTCTCATCTGCAGTGTCAAAAATCAGTTTTAGGCATTAGTGTGGAGCAAATTTCCGTGGAGAGATTTCTGTCAAGAAGAGGAAATCATTGTGGTTAATTGTGGTGGTGCTGGCAGAGGCTGCCTGGTTAGGAGCAGCAGTGGATGTGAAAGGTTTTCCGCTGGCGTGTGAAGCTGCTTTGCAGCCGTCCTTAGGCCCCACGGTAATGACTTCCACAGGTAATGGCAATAACATGTTTTGTGATCCAGTTCCTTTCATGAATGCATTATGAAATAGTCTCAAAGTAGTAGTACTGCATTTTTGGCATACTGGCATCATTTTGAAGTGGTATGGTAGGTACATTACCCACAACCGAAGGGCCTGTAAAACCTGTATGTGTATCTGGTGAGCAGAGGGGGATTCTCCTGAAAATCCTACCTACAAACCTGAAATAAAATAGAAAACTTCACTAGAGACAAACAGCAGGATTACTGTTTTCTGCTGCTCACATAGATACTAAATGGAAGTGGTTAGTGTCAGAGTTACTTCAAGGAATAATTAAAAAAAAAAAAAAAGAAGAAAGAATGGTTAAAAAAACCAAAGTAAAGTTGGATGAGGATAGAAAATAAACAAGTTCTTGTTAATGATTTACAGCGGAAGGAACCATGAGATGAAAAAGTCTTTTTAAATCAGGTTTCAGTGGAGAGATAATGGTGATGAGTGTGTGATACAATGAGTGTTACCAGGATGATGGGAGAGTCTGTCTGGCCACGGGAATGGGATGGTGCTGCCTTTGTGTTTGGGATTTGCTGCAGGATGCTGGAGCAGGGCAGGAGGCATCTGCAATGTGCAGAATCATGAAAAGAGGTTCAGGATTGTGATAAAAATATTCCAATTGAATCTTTCAGTGTTGTTTGAGTAAAGATAACTCCTGTGTGAGACCTGAAGCCTTTCAGCCTGACCTACTGCTCTGCTGCTCTGTGCCTGCTACAAAAAGTCCTGGATGTTGATTCTGAGGCTGTGGGGTGGTTATTAAATCTGTACTGCTGAGGCCTAGATGCTGCTCAGTAGGACAACTCCACGCCTTTAGTAGTTTTGTGATACTGTTTTTTTCTGAATTAAGGTATTTTCAGATGCGGAGTCACATTTTCTTTAGACTCATGTCTGCATGGGGCAAGGGTAGTGGAGAGGATGATTTTCTTATTTTTTATTTTTCTCTTGCCCAGATAGAAGAAATACAGAATGATTTTATTTAAAAAAAAAAAAAAGGTATTCACTTACTCTTAAAGCCTAAGGGTAAAAAGAAAATCAAATGTTTTGGGAACTGGAAAGACTCATTTCAACAATAGCTCCCTTTGTCTTGTTTTCATATATGATGTTTGGGCTTTATTTTTTTTTTTTCCATGGAGCATAGTTCCGTTTCCTCCTTTGTGTACAGATTTCTCTGGTAATTATGAGAGCTTGTCTGTTTGAATTTGTCACATTTTTGGCAGCCAATGTTCATCTGCAGACACTGTTTCTGTAAAGGAATGGCGTACATGAAGCATGAGGAGGGGACTAAAGCTCTTTTGCTTCTGAGCAAGCTTCTAAACCCAGACCCAGACACCAAATAGAGCAGGACAGGCATCTCCATCTGCTTGTGGACACTGCTCCTGTATCCATGAATTCCTGTGTTACTGTTGTATTTCCTCTTTAATAGAAATGAGACCATATACAAATAACAGATATTCAGTGACCCAGCTATCAATCCCCATTCTTCAAAAGCATCCTCCTCCAAACCTTTCCCATCACTTCACCCCAGGCTTTGTTCATGCATTAAAATCAGTTTATAACAGAAGCAAAACACACACACACACAGGAACATGCACACCCCACATAAAAAACATAAAGGGAAAATAGCAACTGCTCAGGCTGCCAAGAGAAACCTTTGCAGAGATGTGCTGGAATGGGTGTCTCTGCCTGCTCTCTGACTGCTGGGCATCACCAGGGAGAGAGGGAGACTCCTTGCTCTCCCACAGATACTTAATTAGAGGTTCAATCTCCAGCCCAGTGCCAAGCATTCACATCTCTGTATGAAGTCTGGGCAAGGCATCCCAGGATGCAGTGTGTGAAGGGCAGGGGTACCTCTGCCATAGCTCAATCAATCTTTCTCCTCTTTTACTTTCAATACAATTTTGGAATTAATTAGAAAAAAAAAAAAAAAGAAAAAAAAAAGAAAAAAAAAAAAAAGAAGTCACCATACATTTTCCAGGAGCTTTCTGTCACGGTAAGAGAAATGAGCTGAATTACAAGTGTTGTAGCTTCTTGTTCTGACTATATAACACTTTGCTTGGCTCTGGTTATGAAACAAATAGACCAGCAGGTAGGGGAGTGGTTTGGGATAGTTAGATTTTTTTTTTTTTT
>VZTN01032954.1:56336-86669 GCA_013400515.1 Erpornis zantholeuca | reverse complement strand
GGAAAAGCTTTTTTCCTCCATGTCTTACTATGATCTGATATGTCAAAGTACTCTTGATTGCCTTAGAAAAAGGAATTGGAGCTATTCTTCAAAAAAATGCAAAAAATTCAGGTTATTTTCCAGCTTAGTTTTATTTATGAATTTCTTGCAAAATTCTGCTGTCTCAGGATATTGGTTGTATTGTTGTATTTTTTTGGCTAACTGGAATTCACAGCTAGACAACAGGAATTGCTTAAAAAGTAGGAGAACAAAACTATATAGTGCAGTTTTGTGAGCAGATTGCATTTCATTTTTTAAGTAGTTGTTACTGCATGCATCCTGTTCATTTTCTTCATGTGAAGGTTTGCAAACTCTGTTTTTTTTCCCAGAGAAATACTGTTCAGTGAAGCTGACTTTGGCTGCCCATTAAGTGAAACCAATCTGTTGACAACTACTAATGGGTAGAAACAACTCTGGCAGTAGTTATTAGGGTTGGAGTGATTTGAAGGTTGTCTTCTGATAATAACTTAGAAACAAATAGTAGCTTTATTTATTTATTTATTTTTTTCTTAGCAGCTCTAATTTCTAACAGTTCAGAAAGCAGAGTTGGGCTTAGAGAATATAAACACAGGTCATGCCCAGCCATGTTGTGTTACATGCAGTTAGAAACATAGATAGTCTTGATTTGAAGGCAAACTAAGTGGTTGTCAAATTATAATGAGATGTCAAAAGTGTCATTTTACTTAAAGAAATTGGTTTGCTTAATGCTGTGTTCTTCCTTAGACAAGGAAGGAAAAATAGAGGCATTTTACTGCTTTTAATAATTTTTAAAGGCGTTGTGTTAGGTAGAGATAGGGGTAATAAAACTAATGGAAATACCATTGGACGTTGTAGCAGAGCTTCCTTTCATTTTGGCTACACCAGCATTTCCATTGGAACAGCTTCCAGTGTGAAAACTGCCTCTAAAACTCTTCAGGCTAGTTCTGAAATAAAGAACAAGGAGGAATTTCTTTTTACTCATTAAAACCGTGCCTTTTTTACATATCAGTAACCCATAACAGGGTCTTACCTTTTAAAAATCTTTTTCTGGGCCAAAAAATCTAATATTTGCCAAGTTTTTAAGCCTCCCCATAGGTACCTTTCTGGGAGGGAGTGCTCAGGCTGCTCAAAGCCAGTGTTGGGATGGTTTGGATGAGGTAGGAGCTGAGGACAGGAGGGAAGGACAGTTGGAATCTGCTTGGGCAGAACGTAGGGCTGTGCCTGCTACCAGGTCTGCAGCCATGCCAGGTAGTCTCAACTTTGCTTTGACTCATGGGAGGCTGGGGATGAACATACAGAGTTAAACCTGGGAAAAATCCCAGCATGAAGTTTCCTGGCCTCTTTCCTTTGGCTCTCTTAAGACACAGCCTCGCTGAGTTGCTTTTCTGGCCCCGGAATGAGCCAAGGGGAACCGGCACCCTGTCAAGCTCCAGTCCCTTCCTCTGCTTGGCAGAAGTCACATTCGTGCCTGGATTATGAAAATGCATCTTTAGTGCAACAGTTAGAGAGAGGAAATTCCAGGCAAAGTTTGGGACAATGCTCTTAGCTGTAATATTAATCAGCTCACTTTGGGAAACCATTCATGAGAATGGTGCTATTTTTTGGGGGAATACTGCAAAGCAGCTGCACACCTTCTAGTGAAAATAGGTGCCCTGAGTCTTTTTCAAAGCTGCCTCTATTAGTGTTTCAGTGCAGGAGAGTTTTCTGTATCAGATGAGCACAAGCACTGAATTTGGGGGTAAAGTATCTTTTCTGTAACATTTAATATGGGAAACTTTTAGAAACAGCACACCTTTTGCTGTGAACTCTTGACTTTCCTAGTTGGCCTTTTAGACATGAAATGCTTTGTATCTAATTAAAAAAAAATTCTCCTGTGAAGAACATGGGTAACATCTGACTCGTTACACACTGTGTTTTCCCGGGTTGGAGCCTGTCAGAGCTCCAAGGTCACGTGGCCATCTTCCCTCTTAAAAATCCCTGCTAACTGTTTAACCTTGATCTTCACTTTGCAGTGCTCCTGCGAGCGTGTGACTTGTGATGGAATAACTTAGCATGCTGTATCCGTACTCATCACTGCAACTGGCAGTGAGGGGATGTGGTTATTTATAAAGCCGTAGGCCATCACACAGTTTTAATAGACATTCGCTTCCACATTCGTTTCCATTCAGATACTAAAAATATTAATCTCAGCTGCAATATAAACTGATTTTTTTTTTTTATAACGGTGAGAAAAGCTGACACTCAGAAATGCTTTTAATTATTCAGGAGATTGAATTGTGTTTTCTGCAGAGGTGCAAACTCTAATTAGTTTCCTCTTACTATTCATTTTATGGCACATGTTTTTTTCTGAAATGCTAAAAGATCATCAGACTAAAATTTTGCCATTTTCAGGAGGAAGACATGCACATTTTTAGTATATTTTTCCAAGGTGCTTTCTATGTGCAGTATAGTGAAAGAGCCATGTGAGGCATCTACTTCATTTGCTGATTTTTTAGTGTTTGCAACATTAGGCTTGAATTACACTGTATTGTGTCACTTTGAATTTTTCTTTGTTTGTTTGCTTTATGAAGGGGTTTAAATTGTACTTAGAGGATATTTGGTACACTTCTGCCTTCCTAGAATGTTGTCTCCTTTGGCTTTATTCTCTCCATTTTCCTTCTATGTCTCCAAGAGTAATTTCATGTAAAATAAATCTGTTGTATAAAATGTGTGTGCTGCAGTGCACTATAGCTGAGCTTCTTTTCCTCTAAATGTAGGAGGCAGGTGCTGAAGGAAGCAGGAGTGATGCAGTGCACTTCAGACAGGTGCTGTGTAGGAAACCTGAAATGTTGGAAAGGTGTTAGAAGGCAGGAGACACATGCCTGGTGCCTTTGCAGTCACTGAGACATACTGATAGCTCTTAGGGGGAAAATGAGGGAGAATTTACAGTGACAGTAGTACTCCAGTAGAGTAGAGTGCATGTCATGCTGCCCTTTGGATAATTTCTTTCGTTTTGTTGTAGTTTATAGGCTCTTCCTTTGCTAAGTAGTTTGTGTTTCAGATGTCACTGAGCCTTCTCCTTCAGTAGGAGCGTGATGTGGACACAATAATTGTAAAAATCAGACCTTGGGTATTTAGGTGGAAAGGAACAAATGCAGCAAAGGGGTGTTCTTTAACCTCAGAATCCTGAATATGTATTCAGTGAGCTGCCATTTTTAAATTGAAGATTTTAACCTAGTTTCAGCCAATCTTTTGAAGAGGCCAGAATGCCAGAGGGCCTTTAGACTTGCAGGTGAAGCCCTACTTTTACTGCCTTTTTCCTATATGACTGAGAATGGCTCCATTTCTGGAAACAGCAGTTGACTAAATATCCAGATGATATTTTCTGTGATTTTATGGCTCTTTCTACCATATGGTGGAAACATTTCTTGAAAGAAGAACAGAGTTGGTGGAGTAAAAAGAAATGCTCCAACATCCCCATCCAAAATCCATGTCTGCCTTGGCACTGCCTGACAGAAATAGGATGTTCAAATTATTTTTTCTTTCCAACAAGCTATTAATGTTGAGCATTGTAGACAGAGAGCCTCACCTGGTGTTTCACATCCTGCTGGGCTTCCTTCTCTGCTACTCATTCCTAATCTCCCACTCATCTAAAGGAAGACTGTGGAAGAGGCTGAAGCTGAACAATGCATCTGAGTGTTGCTCCCAAGTCATCCTCACTTTATCCCCAGCAAATCCGACATAGACTAAACCTGGACAGAATTAATCTATCCAGAAGACTATAAGTGTAAAAGGATAAAATGTGTCCAGTGAAGAGCTCTCTAGAGCCTTTTACTAGCCAAAAACTTTTTTTTTTTTTGATTATAGTATTTTTCAGTCAATCCACCCATTATGCATCTTTCTGTGTGTACATAATGGGAAGCAATTAACTATCAGTGAAAATCCAAATGGACCTTTGGTAACTGAGATTTCAAATACTCCTTGTGGCACACCTGAGCCATGGGTCTATGAGAAAGGCTGAACTTGGCCATCCTCTTTGCAATGGATTGTGGTGCAACAGAAATAGTTGATGTGGCCTTCCAGTCCTGGAAAGTATCCTGCTGGCATGGTGTTCATAACTGATGTTAAAGGTTGTGTGTCTGGGACAGAAATGGAGTTCATTCCATGTTTTCAGATCATCAGAAGGTTGTCGGGAAGAGCTGAGCTGGTGTCTTTTTATTTTTTCAGGGCTCCAAACTAACAGTTTAAACTGTTAAAAATTTTCTTTACTACAAGGTGATTACAAACCCAGAAACACAATCTCCTCCAGCCTTCAGTGGCTACTGCTTCAGGAACCTGTGACTGGAAGAAGGAAGAGGTTTCCTCCAGCAGTTATCATTTACGTCAGTTTGATAGGTTGGGATGGCAGGTGAATTTAGGAATCTGGTGCTAGATGAACCCTGAAATACTTCTTGGTGCTGTGACCTGTGTGAATGTGGTATTTGTGTGTTGACACCCTCTATCTCAATATTCTCTTGTATTTGGTGATGTGTCACAAGGATGAGCTGGATATGTTACAGAAATACATCTGTCCAGGTGTTGTTAAAACAAAGGATTGCTGAGCTGTTTCCATGCCATGTGCCTTGCAGGCTTTCATTTACTCAGTGGTTCATATTACCTTGTCTTCTTCTAAAGTTTTCAACCCTTGTTCAGGTCCTGCCAGGTTCTGTTTAGAGAAAAGGAGGAAGCCTGCAGTACATGAGTTATTTTCAATGTTAACCTAGGCCCAAACACAAGCCCAGGAATTCTAACTGGGCACGGAGGACTTCCTCAGAGGTAGCCAGGAATACTGAAGGACCGTAACACACAGCTTGATGTTGATACACGTCAGCTGGTGGCAATAGAGGAAGAAGAAAAGCTCACAAGCCAGACATTTTCTAGGAAGGAAGTGACTGCAAGCAGCCCCGTGGGCCCAGCAGCCCCAGTCTCATTGTTCCTCACTGACCCCAGGATGGCTCTGCCTCTCCAGCAATTCCCACCTGCCCCAGCAAGGCTGGATGTTTATCCATTGCTGTCAGGACAGAGAAGGGACTTCACCTGTGTGCCACAAGCTTGGCAACAGAGGACTAGACAGCAGTTCCAGTGCTTCCATACCAAGCCCTTCTTTGCAAACCAAACCTGGATGCAGGAGAAAAATGGAAGGAAGTCCTCCAGCAGCCAGCCAGTGTCCCAGCTGGAGACCTCACTCTGTTTCTCCCTCTTCCATGGGAGGACCATTGAGAGGGTTCTCCCTAAAACTCTTCTGGTTTGCCTGTGCTCTGTGATATCACACTATGAATACATGGTTTAACAAGTAAACAGAATTTTAAGCAGATTATACAGACAGTTGGAAAACACAAAAAAAAAAGCTCAAAGCCTCAAAATAGCTGTTTTCAATATTCACTGCTTGAATAGAGTTTCAGAAGGATTTAACCTTTGTTCTTTGATCATGGCACAAAAGAATATATACATGCAAACGAGGAGGCTGAGGTAATGATTATATGCAAAGATGCTGATAAGTATATAATTAAAAACTGCCCTGTGAGACACCCCCAAATTTTATATCCTAATTTTATTTTATACTGCCATTTAGAGGAGGGATGAATTCACCTCTCCCACGCACTCTTTGCACCTGTTTCGTATAATGGGCAGATTCAAAATTCATCTTTGTAGGAAGTCTGCTCCATATTATTCAGATAATATTATGCAGTATTTGTTAACCTGAATTTTGCCCCCATCAAATACTTCAGTCTAGACTAATTGGCTGCAGTACTTAGCATTTAAATTATCAAGCAATGGGGTCAAATTATAAAACGTTGGTCTCCCAATGTTTGATACTAATTCTTTGTTTTCTGTTTCTTCACAGAGAAAATTGCAGCAATTGTTCTGCAAAGCTTGAAGTGAAGGAAATAAGTGTAGACTTACAGCCACATGAATGTCAGGAAGAAATTTTTATTTTAGGACACAGTTATTTTATGTGAGGGGATGCTGAAATCAGGAATTCTGTAACCTTGGAATCATAAAATATCACATTGTAACACACCCCATGGAAAGTCCCAATGTGATGAAGTATGTTAAGGTAATATTGGTGAACCAAGGCCATTCTATAGTGGTCCTTGTAGTTTCTGTCCTGTCACTAATATTTTTGTACTCCTTCTTGCAACTTCTATGGGTTTTCTTCCCTAACACGACTTGATGTCTCCTCACATTTATCTGTTCTGCAGAATAGGACCTTGATACCAGCAGAGATGTCTGCAGCACTGCAAAGACTAATAATAGAGTTTGAGAAATAATGAACTGCAGCAGCCAGGTTTTCTACTGAGAAAGGTGGGGAAACTTACATTTGCTGGGATTTTCTTTTTCCTAATTCACAAATCGCTGCATTGTTTTGAAATAACTTCCCCCATAAAACATATTTTTCTTACAGAATCTGACCAACAGAAAGCACTTCAGTGCTTGAGATACTGCAGAAATCCATTGCTGTTCTTCCCAGGAAGGAGCATTTCTCAGAGCTGTTAGCAATAGCACTTGCAGCATGTATGTTCCTGGCTTCTCCATCTCATACACCCATTTTAATGGGAGGGAGGTAGGGTTGAGGAGTACCAGATACACATATTGATCCTCAGTGTCTAAGATTATGTCTAGATACCAGTGTGCTTCTCTGACCTTGCTGTAGTTGCATAGGTTCCAGCAATGAAAGCAGCTAAACAAAATGGGTATTTGCACTGATAAACTCAGACAGAGGAACAAAACAATCTCGTAGATGTGGTGTTTAGCAGGTGCTCTACAGACTGTAGTCAGAGCAGACTTCCAGAGAGGTTACATCTGAGCAATGAACTTGTATTTGGGAAGGGAATTCCTTCTAAGATTTTGGAAGATTTATCAGAAAAGCAAAGGGTCCAGCCCATGACCTAGGAGTTGCAGAAAAGGAAGAGAAGCTGTTGCAGTGCCTGCAGTTACCTGATATGTGGTGCAGTTACTTCTCTTCACATGGAAATACCACCATGCTTCTGCACTAGGAACTGTTTGCTGTAAATCCCAGTTTTATTTGTGGCCCTTTATGGCTGTGGAAATACTTCCCTTTCTCAGTTCAATACTTCTAGTGCTCTGTGCCATAAGTTACATACTTGTATTTCATTAGTGCTGCTGGCAGTTCATCTCATTGGAAAGTCTGGGGTCCATCATCAGATTCTGGTCGTGATGCTTTTGTGCTCCTTGCTTGCTGTATTCTCATCTGGCACAGGATCCTGTGCCTGCAGTGCACTGTTGGCACTGGACTGCCCTGTAATAACGAATTATTTGTTGCTGGGTCACTTGAAATAACAGGCTGCCTTCTCTCCTGGCACTGGATTTTCAGGAGCATAGTCTCTGCAAGGAGCCAGCTCTGTGCTGTCTGTCCCTGTAGCTTTTGCAGAGTGGGGAGACAGTGGAAGGATGTGAGGACCAGCCAGACACTGGGCAAGGAGGCTGGAGCCAAAGTGAGGCATCTCAGCACTGGGTCCCCGAGGCTCTGGGTGCCCTGTCATGTACACAGCGTGTGGCTCAGCTCTGTGGGCTCTGAGGGAGCAGCCAGCTGCAGGAGAAGCTTCACTTTGTGAATACAGAAAATAGAAGGCAAAGGGCCGTGGGTGTTTCATGCACTGGGTAGCTGTAATTACAGATTTGGATTCCTGGCAGCACTGAATGCATTGGAGGAGCCAGGGCCAGATGGGCAGAGCCTCCTGGTGCCTACCAGGAGCTGTTTCAATGCATTTTCCTAGTATCAATCACCAATTTGTGCAACTTGGTTTTTTGTTGTTTTTTTTTTTTTTTTTTAAATTCTAAATAACAGCAAACAAATAGCAAACTCACATGCCTCACACAGCATCTCTTCATTCAAAACTGTGGCACATGAACAGAAATTGGAATGACTCTGATTTTAATCTGCAGTGACCACTGTGTATTTCTTGGGGGAAGAGGAGGTGTCTTTATAAACTTCTCAGCTGTCTCCTTGAATGTGCTGCTTTTCTGACCCATGTGAGAGTCTTGCAAATAATAATGTAATTACTGTTGTAATGAAGCTCAGGTAACAGGTGATGGAAAAATGCTACTCTCCACAGCCAGAAAACAAAATTCAAAGGGCAGGTGATGTGATTTCTTAAGGCTGTACAGGATGTTCATGTAAAAGGATTTTGAACTAACTGATAATTTTGTACTAGCCTATTCAAAATTAGGTGCAAAAATAAGGCTTAATCCCATCCATTTGCAAGGAAAATGTTGTCATGCATTTCAGTTTGTGTTAGGAATGGCCTTCATTTAATCAGTTTTGCTTATCACAGCCAAGCTTTGGGCACATGCTGTGGAAGGTAAGCCAAGGTCACATAGACCACCACTATGTGAATGACCTGCTTGGGAACATGCTCTGCCCTCTGAGGAAGGGGATTTCTCTTGTTCCACCTGCATTCTGGTTTTTGCCACACCACACAGTGTCCTCAAGTGTGGCAGAACTCATGAATTCAATGCAACAAATCCTAATGTACGGGTATTCACTCTTACACAAAATACAGCTTTAATTACATTTTTTAACTAGAGCAGAAAAAGTAATTTTTAGAGTATGTTATTTGTAAGGTTTATGGAAGACAGTTTTGCTTTTTTTTGTCATTACTGAAGACCATTTGTTTTTTTACACATCAGTGACTGTAACAGGATTGACTGATGTTTTGGCAGAATTCTCAATGAGCCACAAGCAAATTAGTTATTTCCTCTTCTTGACTATTATGAAGTGTTGCTCACTGCCATTGAACAGTTGCTGTGGATTGGTGGGTAACAAGAATCAAGCAGGCACGCGAACACTGCATAGGGGATGGAGGATTTTCCTTGATGGAGGCTGTTTCTGTATTTACCTGTCATGTTGGCAGTCATCCTGATCTTGCCTGGAGTGCAATCCTTGCAGCAGATGAGCAGCAGCTTCAGTGGGTGGGGGCCACACTCTGTGCCTTTTCCTTTTTGGTTTGCTTCCTGTTCTCCAGTGATGGTGTGACAATACCACCTCTCTCTCTTCCCTGTCTGCCTTCCCCTTTTAAGTAAATCAACAATCCTCAAGGAGTGGAGAAAATGTTGAAATTTGGGATACACTAGAAGTTAAAAAACAAGGGAGGAGGAGCATGAGCATGGTACATATCAATGTCACAACCTGGAGGCCGAAGCAAAGATTATTTATTAATGCTGATGGTAGCAGTATTGCAGGACAAGTAGCTGATGATTTAGGGAAATTGTAAAAATTAAGTTTCACAATGAAAGTGTGTAAATCCTCATTCAGCTTTTGGTACTGCCTGTGCTTCTGCTCCTGCTGGGGTGGCCAAGATAAACAGAGGTGTGCTGTTATGAGAATGACCCATTTGTGGCTGGAAGAATTGGCAACAGTGTTATGAATCAGTTTACATGAAGGAATTACTGTGAACATCTAATTAACAGTGTTCAGAAATAGTATATGAACAAAATATTGCCATTGTTTTCCTTTCCTGCCTGCCACTTGTAATTTTTTTTTGCATGTTTTCATACATGGTTGAAATCCTGAGAATAATTCAGGAATAATTCATTACACCTGTTCCATAGCATGATTAATCATTATGATTCAGAGAGACTGGCTATACGGTCATTAGCATAAATAACATGTTATTTCTCTTTTCTTGATCAGATGATCATTCTGCAACACCTTATGGTCCATGATTAGATAAACCTTGGCCATCAGCTCAACTGCTTTGCTCAAACATTTGAATAGAGTACTCTTCAATGCAAACAGACTGAAGAATCAAAAGAGAAATTTCTAAATTCTGTAAAAGATTGTACTTAATACTATCTCGAGCAATCACTATCAAGCTCACAATTTTCTTAGTGTTAATAGAGGTGCCTTCTTTCCTGATGGAGATCTGTAGGCTGAAATGTCATTAACTGATGCAGTGAAGCTGATCGCATTAAAACATCAAGACTCCACTTAACCTTCTGTGGCATTCCTCCTGTGGTCTTGTTTGAGACTGGCCCAATATTCTAAAAATGTTGTCAAAAATGCCATACAAAGGAAATAATAATTTCCATAAGCCTGCTGTCTGCAGTTGGTAATACAGCTGTGTGCAGCCATCCCTCCCTGCCACAGGGACATACAGCTGGCTCGTGTTGCCCACTTTGGTTCACCAGACCACTCAGGGGTTTTTTGGCAAAGCTGCTTCCTTGCCAGTCAGTCCCCACTCCATATATTTCTACAGGGTTATTCCATATGGGATGCAGGACTGGTGGGGTGAAGGCTTTGAGACCAACATGAACAGCAGCACATTTAACATTGCATACTAGGGTGATGATCATATGACTATTTTGTGCAGCACATATGAATTACAAGTACTGAACAAGAACTTTTGGCCAAAGAGAATTAAAGAAAAAAAGTAATGCAAACGTTTCCTTTATCCCTTTTCATTTTATTTCTTCTAGTAACCTTAACTCTCCTTCTCAACTTTCTTTCCATTTTTGTCTCCATTCCTTCTGTCATCAGGTTGTTCTCCTCCTGTTAGGAACTGGGAATGTGTTTTAAAATACAGATTATTCTGTTAATGTCTGGGTGAAAGGGTTGCAGCATGGTATGTGAACCATGGAGATAGTCCAAGGGCAGCTATTTACATTTCTTCCTAATAGTCTCCTCAAAACCTAATTTAGGATATCATGGAAACTGATGGAGTCATGTTGGACTGCAGATCAGGGCTTCCTGCAGCCATTCCAATCAGTTCTAGCAAAATGAAAGTGCTGCTGGAGTTAATGATATCAAATAGTTCTTCCTTGCTATGGTAGCTGGGAGCTCTGTGGCAGAGCTCAAGTTTATAATAGAGCAAGAAACTCTGTGGAATGTTAACAGTCAGAAATAGATACCTCTGGACACTTGGACATGCCTGCCTGCATTTACCCTAATTGTGTTTCATGCTTCGAGCAAGTAACTCCCTGGGTGTGTCATTCTGGGATTTAACTGGAAAGTTCAAGGAGAGGCATCTGATACTTTTTCTTCCCTTTTTTTTTTTTTTTTTTTAAATATAAAATGCAGTATGTAGAACTTAAGCATCAAATGTTGAAATAGTGAAATTTCTTTAAAACATACATTTAGGTTGTCAACAGCAACTAATTTACAGGAAAATTAAAGCTGAATGGGCATGAAGAGCTTTTACATTCCATTTGGAAAGTGTTTTACTTGAAGGAAAAGGAAAGAATGAGGGGGGAAAAAAGTGTATTTTTTTAAAAGACAACATATTTGAATGCTGAGGAGTGTAGACAAATGTAGACCAGGCTGTAAATTAGACTGATGTGGCTGCTTTTCCCTCAGATGGAGCTGGAGTGCTTGTCCAGGTTGCTGAGGTGGAGTTTCCCCATAGGAGTACGCAAGTGGTACCTCAAGCACATGATTTAGGGTGAAAGAAGCTGTGTTTGGGAGGACTGTCATAAATAATTTTCATTAGTACCTACACATTTGGGTCATATCTATATGTATTGTGGGCACAAGTATGCTAAGCATTTAAAAAATATATTTTAGAAATTAAAGATCTGGGTTCAGATATGCTCCATTTCAATGCAAACCAAACAAAGCTTATGAAGAATCCTGTGCATGCTTTGTCCTTAAATCTAAGCACTGTTCTCCTCGAGTCAAATAAGTACAGTTTCCTTGGTGATCTTCATGTGTCAAGCACTGAAGATTTAATGTTTTGTTAATCCTTTTCTATTTTAAAGAAAGTATTCTTAGCAAGAATCAACAGAGCTTGCCAAAGGCATGTTATTAAATAATGGGTGGTCCAAGTGTAGGCTTCTGGGTTAGGGTATCCAGAGTTTTTTGCTTAAGCAGGCACTTTTTGTACTTGTTGCATTTTCTTACAGATATTATAAGTTACTAGAAATTACATGTTCCCATTTTATTATGAAAAAAAGGAAAATTTCCACATACTGTGGAGGTCTGTGAGGTTGTGTCTGATTTTCAAAATTAGAAATCTGCAGATATTTGCATATATATATATAAAGTGAATATAGGGGACCAATAAATTCATATGTGTGTAAAACTCATGTCTTCTGTGGTTTGGAAGTTTTACTCCTTATAGAATTTCTATTTAGGATTCTGTTTATCTGCAAGTAAACTTGAGTCCTCAGCTATTCATGTGTGACTCTATTCTCTTTATACCCCAGGACCATAGTAATCCTATTAAAAACCCTTAGTGTTGTGTATATGCCCCAGTGAAATTGGATGGATGCTTTGGGCAAGTTTGATCTAAGATGGAGAGGGACAAGTTGAGTTTGAGTCCAGGCAGAGGCCAAGGTTCTGGCTGTTGGGTGAAAATATGTTGTGTTTTTCAAAGGAAGCAACAGTGACACGGTGGTGTCTGAAATCCTTCAGTACAAATCCAATAATGTTAATCTTATAAGGTACTTCTTTAGTGCAGATACTCCTTTACTTTCACTATATTGTTTCTTCCTCTCCCTTGCAAAAACAATTTGCCAGAAATGGAGATAATCAAGCTGTTGGTAGTGACATGTACACAAAGAGTACACAACCAGCAAGGAAGGTACATGAAAATGGAAGCTGGGATAGAAGTAAGTTTTTTCCCAGATGTGACAAGACAGGCTATGTGGACATAAGGGTTCATAGTCTGAAGTGAGGTGATGAGAAGCAGCAGAGAACAGGAAAAGAGAGGGCAGTGATGCAAAATTCATGTGGTATGTTCATCCACATAAGCATATGTTCACACCTTCATGGGGTGACTCAAGGTGTGGGCTCTGAAGATTTTCTTTTAAATACCTACCCTTAAGTGCAAAGAATATGGAGTGAGATTTAGAGTCAGAGAAGGACAGGTGGAATGTCCAAGGGCCAGAGGTAGTAGAGCAGATGGCAAGGGCTGGGACAGGTTGTCTGTGTTGTCTCCAGGGAAGCTGGAGCTCCCTGCTGGAGGGCTGGAGAGTGGGCAGACCTGGGGTCAGACTTGCTGAGGACACCCTTCATGGCAGAGCCTGCAAAGCTGAGGAGGCCAGGTGAGCCTTGCACTTTCCTAATGCACTGACCACAGAATTTCTTATTCTCATCATCCTTGCAACTGGGGAGGCCACCTGAAAGAGGGAATTAAATATGGGACCTTCTCGTATCAATGCTTGTCACATCAAAGCAGAATGTCAGGAGAAATCAGAGCTGATCTGATTTTGTCATCACACCAGTACTGGGATGCTTGCCAAACTGGACTAGAAATACAGTCACATTCATGTTCTGATAAGCTAAAAACAGATATACTTTCAATGGACTTGAGTAATCTGTAGGATATTCTTTTAAGGCCAAAGAAATTTGATTCCATAAATTTTAGTCTGAAGGTGGGTGACCCTGTTGTATTGTGGCATTGCTCTTGGTAGGGAGGGGAATATACAGAGATTTCCTGATGCAGAGATCAGATGTCTCCTGATTTTTCCCTCTTTCTCTGCCATGCTGGACATGTGGGTGCTGTGTCCCACAGTAACACAGCTTAGTTTACATTTTGTGAAACTCCTACTAAGACATGATGTGTAATGAAGTCACCATTGTCTTGGCATAAACTATGTCAGTCATTAATGGAAACATAGTTAGGTGTAACAGGATTTCTTTTCTTAAGTGTTCTGCTTATTTATGTGGCCTTGCAAAGATGATAAAAACGGCTGGAGATTTTCCCAATCCTGCTCTCTTAGTTATCTACCCTCAGATCACCTGTACCACAGAACTTAGTTTGCTTTTTTTTTTGTTCTGTCAGCTAAACATAATTCAGCTTTTAACAGTCTTGGACTCAATGTAGCTCCTCTTTCCTCTTTCCTGTCTCTTTACCAAGTCATCAGATGGCAGCAGCTCCAGCATCAATTATCAGTTGTGGAGGAGCAAGTTTACTTTAATGTTTTTCTTTGAAGCTTGCCCCAGAGAACCAGAGGAGAGGTGAGGGCAGCTCTGAGGTCCAGAGCCAGCTCTCTGCACACATGGTTGGATGTTTGTGTAGCTCTTGGCCGTAAAAAGGAGGCTGGTGGCTCCCTCCTCGCCAGCAGATCCCTTTGGAAGTGTTTCCTGTGAGGATACTTTCCTAGCAGCCACACTAGGAGCTCCTGGCAGAAGGAGCTGTGATCTGTGTGTGGCACAGGGAGGTGTGGTGCTTTGCACGCCCTGCTGTAGGTAAAGCTCTTCTGTAATCACCTCTTAATTATATTGCTTTTAGCTCCCAGCATGTTTTCTTGGAGCCTTTAGCCAGAATTTGATGTTCACTTTCCTAAACCCATCTGATAAATGGAGACATAGATTCTTTTGTTAGAGAGACTGGCTTCAATCATCTGCTGCAAGTACCCATTTCTTAATGATAAGAAATGCTTGACTGATACGTGGTTGGCAATCTGATACAAGGCTGTAATTATGAACTAGCAAGATTGTGCTTCCTTAACACTTGTGATATTTAAAAAAATAATCTTCTTCCCATCATTTTCTCAATTAGAAAAAAAAAAGTGAAATATTGGCAGGATTGAGCAGAAGTTGTTCCAAAAAGCATTGCCCTGGGGAATCTGAAGGAGCTCTGTACTGAGAGCTGCTTTCCTTCTTCTGTCTCCAGTGGTGGCATTCAGAAGCACATAATTCAGGACATGAATATTTTCCTTAGATGTATATTTCATGAAAAGGTAGAGGCTCTAGCTGAATTCTTAAATTTCTGCCATGGTTTCCAAGATCAGAATACAGTACCTCATACAATTGGAGACCTTACAAGTTCCCACATACCATGGTAGTGTGACCAGATAAAATGTGCAAGTGGACATGCAAGCAAATAGAGCAGTAGATTAATTGCTCCTAATTTTCTTTATGGTATCATCCACAATTCCTTATATCTTCTGAGCATTTACTACAGCTCTTGCCAAATGTGCCCTCCAGCTGCACTGATGGAGCACCAGTGCCTGCTGACCGAAGGGAAGTGGTGTCTTTGCTGCCTTTCCCAGGCAGAGCCCCCTCCTTCCCTCCCCTGCCAACTGCAGGTCTCACAGGCTTTGTGCAACAGAGCTGCCTAAAGAAGATTGCAGGTCACTTCACCAGTATTAGCCCCTGCACTTTTCACACCTCCAGCAGCATGGATAATCCACGCCACCATAAATATGCCTCTCCAAGTCATATCTTTAAGGAATGCTCGAGCTGAGGCCAGGAGGATGAATCTACCTCTCTGGCCAAGGACTGTGACAGCCAGAAAAGCCTCGTTGTCATAATGCCATAATTTAGTTCCTTTCATTATTAGAAAACCAACTGGGTTTGGTTTTTCCCAAGCCATGTGTCCTCAAATTTATAATGCAGGTTAAGAATGCAGTCTGGAAGGCTGTCCTTGCACATGGTTTCTCTGTGGAGCTTGCAAGAATAGACAAACTTGCATTGTGGGGCTGACTTAAGTTTTTGTGGACACACTGACCACAACCCCCATTCCCTGTTCCCCTGTGCCACTACGGGGGAGGAGGTAGAGAATTCAGGAGTGAAGTTATGCTCAGGAAGAAGGGAGCGATGTAGAGAAGGTGTTTTAAAGTTTGTATTGATCTCTTATTATCCTGCTCTCACTTGGTCATAAATTAAACTAATTTCTCCAAGGTGAGTCTGTTTTGCCTGTGGTGGTAACTGATAAGTGATCTCTCCCTGTCCTTATCTTGACTCGTGTGTTTTCTTTGTATTATCTGATGAGTGGAGTGCTAAGAGAGGCTTTGGTGGGCACCTGGCATCCAGTCAGAGTCAACCCACCATCAAAAAAAGCCCTCGAGAACCCCCACCATATATATATATTTAGTTAGTTAGTTAGTTATAGTTATATTTTTATATATATTTATAATACATATATGTATATTAAGTTCCTACTGTTAAGTAGGAACTAAATACTGCAGTTCTATAGAAACATTGAAACGAAAAATTGTTCTACATGTTCACTAGTTTGTTAATTTAATGTTTCCCTGGAATAAAATATCTTTCCAATTTTAGAAACTGATAGGAAAAGTGATCCTTGCCTTTCTGTGTTGGTATTGCTGATGATCTGGTCAGTCTGAATTTAGCTGTGAAAGCATTTGATTTCTTATCTGAACAGTATCTCCAGTGACACATCTCAATTCAGAGTATTAAATTTCCCCAGGATGGAGACAGGTAATGAGTTATTACTCTGAAAACTGCTTCGGAGTAAAACAAACCACTTTGGAAGCACTCTGCCTCTTTCTATCAAGGAGCTGCTGAAGGAGCTGCCAACAGACTTGGAAGGTGCTTTGCACCCACAGTGCAGTCAGGGAGCTGGGATGGGGTGGATGGGAGCTCATTGCTTTGCTTTTCGGCACCACTGCATTCCCAGGGAGAACAGATGGTGTAAAGGGTTTCTTCAGTAGTGCTGTGATGCAGGAATACGGAAAAATACCTCATTTAAAACATGCTGCAAGAGAGCAGGGAACTTCAGACCAGTAACCTTCATCCAATCTTTCTTAACTTAGAGGTGTGGATTGATTCATAAGTATGTTAAATATACCTAAAATCCTGTGCAGCATTGTGAAAACCTGAACAGAGTATAGTAATACAAAAAAAAAGGTCATATATATTTGTGCGTGTTAAAAAAAAGAAAAAGGATCACTACACAATTAAGAACAAATACCGTGCCACGAAAATATTTGTTTTAACCAGATGGTCTTAAGTAATGCAGTCAGAGCTGTGGTCACAGTACATTAGTTTTGTTTCCATAGTAACACTAGTTTGGCAGACTGAGTTATTTAGATCTGCACTGCAGTGTTCATAACAGTCTAATCCTCATATCCATGCTTTTATTGAAATTGAAAATGATACTTAGGTGATCGTGCACACTTAAAAGGGTGCAGGCATCATGAGAAGTCAAATTTCCCCAAAGCAGGAATGTCCACATGTACAAATGGTGTTTATTGTGTAATGCTGGTGTTAGTTTTGTACTAAATATAGCATAAATAGAAACGTACAGCTATAAATTTAAATATAAGCTGCCTTTTGGGCTGGTGAGTGTGCTGGAGGTAGCTCCTGAGTGGTAAGGGACAAAGCCTAGCTCCAACTTTTCTGTTCCCGTGAAACTTTGAAACAAGTTAAAAGGAAAATATCTATAATCAGCTAATTGTAACTTATGACATGCATACTGATATGTGTTGAGGAGCTGAATTGTGCAGTGACTTCTAAGATTTTTCTGTCAAAGGAATCTGATTTAGATATAGTAAATCAGATTATTCGGCATGGTAATTTGTATGCTTACAAAATAGGCCCCAAATAATTAAGAACAACAGGGATTTGTGAAATTTGGACTCAAACAGTTTTGCCAGATGGCAACTGCCAGAATTCTAATACACTGTTTACTGGAGAAACAGGAACAGCACTTTGGGACACAGAGTGGAAGTCCAGGGCCTTCTGCAGTTGGAAATACCAGCTTAGAGCACAACAGGACTAACTAATTGTATCTTTTCTAAGCTGGTCAAAGTTTGCACTCTTTCAGGCATTTAGAAAAGTATTATTTCCTTGAAGCATAGATAGCAAGATGATGGATTTTCTGTACACTGCCACCAAAAGTGACCTTGTCTGTACAAGGTGCTCCAAACCAGCAATTTTCCTTTTGCCCCTTGGCACTCCAGCAGCACCCTAATTACAGAAGGCCTTGAGGCCTTCAAAAGGAAAGGACTCAGAATTGGCTTTAACAAGTTCTGACAAAGGCCAACAATCTAGCTAAAAACAAATGTGCTCTCCTTTTCATCCACAAGTGAAGAAACCGAACATAACTTTATCTTATTGATCATTAAAAATAAGAGAAAAACATTATCTTAAAGCAATGTCTGTGTATGAAGTAGACAAACAGCAAAATTCTTATTGTTAGCATTAGTGTGTTGAGCACTTACACAGAGCATGTATTTTGCTGTATATAATTGTATGCCTGTTTTACTTTTAGCAGGGTACCTGGCTTGCTTTTCATTCAAATTATTAGTGTCCACTTATTTTTAAAGTTGTTCTAGGAGAAAAGAAGGGTTGTAGGGGGAACATTGTGACACTTGCTGTGTAATTTCTCTCTGCCAGAGCAGAGATGCTGATCACATCCTTATTTAAATTTGAGAACCCTGCACTAGGCATCGTGGGCCCTGTGGAGGGAGAGTCACAGGGTTTGTATGAATTGGGTTTTCCATTAATCTCTGGAAATGCCTCTTACACTGCGATTCTGGGCAGGCAAAGGACTTGCATGAGGAAGGGTCAAGAATGTTTATTTCTGTCATGTCAAATCTGTTGTACGCAGAAAAGTGTTTTTTCCACCCATTTTCATTGTTTTCCATAAAATCAATGTCTTTTAGCAAACTTTAGCCTAGTGGCTGACCCTTCGCTTTGTATTTTGAAAACTGCTCCTTGGAGTTTGTGTTGCAAAATTATGTTGCTGTGGTTGTATCTGTGAACAGCATCCTGTAATATAAAAAGTAATTTTAAAGCAAAACGAAGTGAAGATGTAATAAAGGAAAGCATACATTGCATTTTTAATACCCCACACTTTGCCTGCATGTTGCAGCATACACAGAAAATTTCATGACACTTTGGAGTCACCTTGAATACGTAAGGAGTGATGAGTTCAAATCGTGAACATCAGTTTGGAAATGACGCAAATAGAAATATTTTTATTTCCATTAGAAGAAACACCTGAGAATTCAGTGACTGAAGGAGGTTAGGGGAAATTATTTTGAACTGCTTGTTATGGGCTTTTTGCTTTGCCTTTGATGTAACATTCAGTGGAGTTTACAGAAATAGCTTGGCTCACAAATAATTTATGTCCCATTGATCTTCTAGATCATCCTGAACTAAGAAAAAATGTCTGTGGTCAGTTTTTCTGCTCCCAGTATGGTTTCATTGTTGGGTAGGTTGGTTTTTTGGGTTTTTTTGGGGTTTCTTTTTTTGCCAAAACTGCTTAGCAGTGGAAGAGAAGAAATTTGCTTTTCATTTCTGAGTGGGAAGTGTAAGCTAAGGAATGCCTTTGCAGGGCAATAACTATTAGTAATAGATTTTAGAGGGCTAAGGAATGCCTTTGCAGGGCAATAACTATTAGTAATAGATTTTAGAGGAGAACTGCTGTAGGGGGTGTGTTAGGGGTGCAGGATGGGCTCTGCTGGCTGTACAGCCTGCCTGCCAGGCAGCTGGAGGTGTTCTGTGCCACACGTGGCTACCCTGCGCTCAGGTAGAGTTGCCTGACACTTGGCTGGCTCAGGTCAGCAGACTCAGCCAGCCCACCTTCATGCAAAAGATCTTGGTAGAAGTGCACCAAGTGTTTAGCAATTCTGAGCTCTTAAGCAGCTTTTGTATTTATTCTGGGCAAAAAGCAATCAAAGAAATTTCCACATTTGGAAGGATTGCTTCAGAACCTTAAGTAGTGCTGGGAGAAGGTGTGATCATATTTTACTGGTGCAGTGTGTATGACAGAAAAATACAATTTTAATAAATAGAATTTTTTGCTTCAATAGGATTTTCCATTGAAAAAAACTTCAGTGAAATTTATGAAACGAAAATATGTAGTCACGAAGCCAAAACCATTTTCTTATAAAGGGAGCACACACCTGATTATGATACTTTCTCCTAAATTGCTAAATCCTATTATAAACTTCCATTTATATGCTCCAAGTTAGGTAAACAACAACAAAAAAAATCTTATGGGATTTGGAAAGCACAAAATGACCTGAATATAGGTATGCACAACCTGGTAGCACACAGCCATTACACAACCAGCTCCCCAGTGTGCTCTGTTCCAATTTCACCCCCATTCCAATTGCAGTGAACTGTTGATATCACCTTTAAATCGTGGTGTTTAGATTCAGTGTGTTTTGATGAAATATGTTTTAATCAGGGAAGTGAAGACCCTGTGATTTTTGATTTGTTGCCTACTCAGGAAGGAAAGGACCGGATCCTACAGGAGGTTAAGCTGGCAGCATGCAGGTTTTGTGATTGATGGCATTTCAATCCTGATCCAGTGCTAGAGCAGCAATCATGAGCTCTGATTTAGACTATACTTATCTCCCCCACCAACAGACATCTGTGTCTTTTGAACTTGCAGGAATAAATTTACACAGGAGAGAACAGGAATTACAGGAGTTTAGGCCGTGCCAAGGTGAAAAGCAGAACTTTAAACTGAGCTGTTTCTTAGGCAAGATGGCTTCACGACAGCTAAGCCAGCCAAAGAAAAAGACCACCACGTGATGTTTGACACATGTATTAGCTTCTAACACCTTTAAATAGACTGACTTGTCCTATCTAACCACGTGAGGTGTCACAGTGCCATGCATACATGCCATCCACAGCAGAATGCAGTGCAGGAACATTTTCCGTGGTGCCTTGATATCTGCTATCAGTTTGGCTGGCAGATACACTCAGACTCAGTTGATAGCAATTAGCTGAAATAGTGAGAACTGGTAAATGCATCAAAATAGTTCATAACATTTTGTCATTTTAAAGCATCTTCCTGCTGTAATTTTAGGAACAGAGGAGCAAGTTATGACAGTCACTTAAACCTTCCATGGTGCTCAAAAATACCAATGACCTGAGCAATGTGATGGTTTAATTAAACAATGAGATGGGATGTGGAACCAATACCTTGAAGCACTTGAGCACGACTAATTTTAAGCATGTGAATATTGTGCTTGTGCTTGGCTGTTGTCTGCTGAATTGGAATGGCAGGCTGTCAAACTGATAACTGCAGCTACCAGGGTCAGCTGAGGGCTTAAGCATGAGCTTAAGCATCTTCCTCTGCTGGTGCCAGTGGTGGAGCAGGAATACCATCCTGGAGCATTATGGCCTCTGTCAGGGTGGCTCTCTTGCAGTTCATGTGTGCTTTTCTGAAGCGCTGCAGATTTAACTCTTTTCACTCAGTCTTCTGCTTCTTCAGCTCTTACTATTTTTCCAGTATTGTTATTTCAAACTGCAGTTTCCTGGAATGTATGCACACCCCATTAGAAATTACTAGAAAAACTTGGAAAATCTGTCTTATTTTTAATTCCAAGTATCTTTTTCAGCTGCAATCTATATAGAGCATTCTTTGTCTTGTTTTTAGCTTCTTATGAGTAGTGTTAAGTTGCTTCCAGAAGGAAAAGATGCACTATTGAGTAAGTAGGTCAGGGGAGCAACCAAATGATGGTGTTTCTGCACAGAAATGAGGAGGAGAGTTAAGGCTGGGAGTGAAAAGCTGCTCCAAAGGAAGGCAGGTGTCTCCTGGGGTGGAGGGATGTGTGCTGCCCACAGAGGTTGCTCACCATGATGATCTGCACACTTAATTTACTGCACACATCCAGCTGAGAGATTGACTCATACAGATTGTCTTTTCTAAAGAGTAGAGGTTTTTTCTACATTTGAATGTACAAAACCTGTTAATGTGCAGTAGTGGAACAAAATTATCTGTGAGAACGAGTTTCTTCCCACCCAAGAGAGCCTCAGTCACTTCTGTAAATTAGTTGTGAGAGTGGAGATAACTCACTTGAATGCACAAGGTGTAACTGCTGGAGGTTTCTGGGAGATGGGAGTGTATTAAAGGTAATTGCTGTAATGCTACTTTGGCTGATTTCCTTTTCTTTCAGAACTCAGGTTACAACTTAGAGCTTTGTTTTCATAGTCATTGGCCAAGTGTTGTGTTCTTGTTACATTCCTAGTAATGTAATCTTTATTCGAATTATTTGAAATCTTTTTGATCAATGTGTACACAGTGATTGTAAAAAATTGTGCAAACCGAAGTTATTATGATGGTAGACTAATTTTTCTCTTATTTTTTCTTACAATTTTCTACCTTATTGCCCTACTTTGAGAAAGATTCACTTATTTTCTAAAAGAAAAACAAACCAAAAAAACCCCCAAAGATTAATGATGTTACCTTGGTGATGCAAGAATGTAAAAATAGAATGGTACTTAGACTAAATCTGTATACTTTAAAAAGCATAGAAAGCACTGCAAATTCTTTATGCAAGTTTCTTTCTTTAGGGAGTTTTTGAACTTTATTTCTATGCTCTATAGCAGTAAGAACCATCATCTGTGTTTATGGGATGGAGGAAGTCTGAACTACTGACAATATCTGCAGAATAGAGCTTTGCAGTTGGTTTAGTTCATGTATTTTTTAAGCAGAGGCTGCAGATGGAAGAATACAGTATTGCAGGCCAGATGTGGCTGAATGTGTGTGTGTGACTAAATGGCAGTGGATCACTTACATGGTCACAGATTTCAGTATATTGTATAATTAGGTGATAGTGTTTAGACCATTCCTGTTATGGGAAAGGTTTCTCCAACCTTGCCAAGGAGTTAAAATGCTCCACAACTGAAGAAATGCAGAAGTTTTTATGTTTCACTTGGAAACTCCTTGAGTGGAAGCCCATGGTGTGCGGAATTTGTGCCAAGCCTTTCTGCACTGGGCTGGGCTGGCTGCAGAACCCAGAGAGATGTGCTGTGGGGGTTTGAAAACCATACTGTATTTTAAGAATCTGTTTACCTGATGTTAGGAAAAGTACTAATCCATAAAGAGCCTGTGGAGAAGTGGTCCTTTTCCACTGTTATCCCATTTTTCCTTGATTCATATTTAAATTTTAAATACATTTAACTTTTCAACAGTTCATGTCAGAGATTTTAAATAATTACTACATTGAGTTAAAGATGAATTTTTAACCTCTTTTCATCTGAAGCAAAGAACATGCAAATTTACAGTTATTTTCTGGCCCAGTGCCGAAACATCTCTTTTGTTACCATGAAGGAAAATAGAAAGATTTGAAAAACCTTGCTCAGTAATTAAATGTCTGTAGTTTTTTTTTCCTGTAGACATTGTTCCATTTTAGTGGTGCTTGTTGTAAGGCAATGTAAAATTTTAATAAATCTCTCAAATGAACCCCCAGACAGTTTTCATGATTTTTATACTACATTAGCAATTATGGAAATATGCCGCAAAAATAATAAATGGCTGTTAATTGCAAGCATTTAATTGTGTAGATTATTAATTTAGCATGAAGGGCAAGTAACGGTCTATATTTTGCTTTCTGTTGGAGAAATCTTGCATATATTTTTAAGTTCTGTCAGTGATTTCATTTGGAGTAATAAATGATGTATCTGCTACTTGGATCTTAAACTGAGCACTTGCTGAACAAATTTATTAATACACAGCCCTGCTTAGCACTACCCACTCAACATTGCCACTGCAAACCCAGGTCTGAGCACCCTGCAGTAAACTCTCTTGAGTTTAATGACATTTTAAGCTATATGATGTGTAAAGCTTGTAGAATAACTTGTATTTAATGGGGCATTGAGGAAGCATGGGGGATTAAGGCTACTTTCATGCAGAGAGAACTGGGAAAAAAAAAAAAGTGAAAACCATGAGGGAAAAGGCTGTGGAGCAGTGCATGACTGCTTGGGGTGGAAGTTGTTTCTCCTGAGCTAAAATTAACTAGATCTTTTCAAAGGTTTGCTTGTACATGGTTACCCCATTGAATTATCTGTAGGATGGTTTTTTTCTGGTGAAAAAGCCACAACCAGTATAGTTGTTTCCTGTATTTAAAGCTTAGAGGGAGAAGTGCTTCGGGTTCAGTTTTTAATTTGCTCCACAGAACAAACATTGCTCTGGATAGACAGTTGTCTGGGGAGGGTTTTGAAGGTGTTGGTGCATGGGACCTGCATGAGTGAGAGCTGATACTTTCCAACTTTAACATGTAAGATTTTTTTAATCCTTCTTCATGTCCACCCCAAGTGGCAGCCTCTTCTCCCTCAGCTTCCATTGCATCACTGCATGGTGCTGGGTGTCACTTCAGTCCCCCCTTTCTGCCTTTCCTGGCCCAAAATCATGCTTCCATTTGTTTTTTCTCTCTTTTGTACTTTTTCTCCAGCTCATATAAAGCTGCTGAAGGACTGAATAATTTCTGTAGGTTTGTGTGCAGTGTGTCAGGTCCTTCACCTGTTTTGCTGCAGAGACGATCCTTGTAAGGAGCCTCTGGATTTATATACATAGATTTATCTGGGCCCCAGGTGGAGAAAAAGCCCTTTAAATTCCCAGTTCTCTTTTAAAAGAACAGCTCAAAACTGACTTATTTTAGGCAGAAACCAAACCCTGGAGTGCAACCTATAACTTGGAGGAAGCTGGGAAACTGTTAACTCAGGAGGCAGCAAATGCTGGTGCTCCTCAGGGTGAAAATGCTGCATGTCAAACACATGGAAATAAAGTGTCAGTGAATAGCTACAGAGAATGTAGTAATCTGTGAATGTATACAAATCTCCTCACTACATTTACTTCTGGGATGTTTTGGCAAAATACCTAACTGTGATTATATATAGTTTAACAAAGTCTATGTAATCACCAAGGAAGTCCAGGTTTGGTCAGCTGATGTAGGTAGATGTAACAAGCTGTTCTTCAGGATATGAAGGAATTTCTGCTTAGACAAAATCAGAAATAATAATAATGCAAAATAATGCGAAAGCACGTGCTTGCTAAATCAAGGTGGTAGCTTCTTTTATTTTAGGTAGGAATGCTTCCATGCTAATGTCAAAGCATGAGTTCCATTTCTGCATGTAACATTCCTGTTTTGAAATGCATTAGTATGCCAGAATCCTTCAATTAGAAAAAAAAAAAAAAGGAAAACAAAAGAAAATGGTTGAATTTTTTTATCAGCTGTTTTTAACTTATATAAGGGGAAAAAAAATTGGGAGTTGTTTTTTGGGGTAATGTTACAGCATGTACTAAACCAAAATATTTGCAGGGGACAAAGATGTTTTTGGACCTGCAGGTCTTTCATTAGAAAAGTATTGTTTTGGGGATCTCTGCCTCTAAATGCCACTGCTCTTTGACTGCTCTTTCTTCCTTCCTTTTTGATGTTGCTAGTAAGCAAACCAGGGCTGTGCTGCCTTTTAAATTTCCCTTTCATCTATGCATGCTGTCTTCTACGTCATACAGGAGTTCTTTGTGTGGCTGGGGCGTACGTGACAGGAGCACTTATTTCGCCTTAATTAGGGACAGGCAGTGGGCGTGAAGGCTCCTTTCGTAGCCTCGAGACTGTCATACACTCCTCCAAACAAATCAGGCAGTCACCTGATGCAAAACAGCTCCTCTACTTTTATATAAAAATGGATATTTAAGGCTCTGGCGGGGGGTGTGGGGGGGATGTAGTGTTTATTATCCCACTGGGAAGGATTGTACTTGACAATTGCCTGGAAAGCAAATTGGTGGTCAGCAAAGCTGCGGGAAAAGGTTTGATGTTTTGCAGCTTGGGCAGTGTACGGTGACTGTGAGACAGCCTGCACTGGCTGCCTGGCGTGGCTGCTCCGCTATTTACGGACAGCTGAGCTGCAAGTGGGAGCTGCTGCAGCTCTAACTCAGCACAATGCTGCCAATCCTTGGCCAAATTATTGGATTTTTTTGGCTGGTTTGTTTGCTTTCCTTGTTGTTGTTCTTTCCCCCCAAGCTTCAGCCCTTAGCTATGTATTTTATGCTTTTTTTTTCCTCACACATCACCCTGTTGACTACAGCAGTGTCAGTATAGCCCTGGTGAGGCCAGAGCAGGACCAGCCTGTTGAAGCAGAGAAGGAATGTAAAACTCCTGGTAATAAAAATAGCCTGCTTTATATTTTACATGTAAACTAAACTTTGCCATTGGTATGGGACTTTGCCAGGTATGCATTCCATCTGCTTTGTGACCTCTGCAGGACTAATGCAAATAGCAGTTGACTTCAGATAATTTCATGTTATTTAGCTCGTTAATTTATGTCAGTCAAAAGACAGGAGGACTTTTCTGACAGCAATAAATTAGTTTCTGGTATTGATTTACTGGTAGTGACATGGAAGAATGAGGAATGACATTTAGTATGGCTTTGTCAAAAACTATTATCTTAATATCACAGAGGTCAAATTTTAATAGCAGCTGCCATGCCACTTCCCTGAATAGGGAGTACTTTCCAAAGTGTGGAAAAAAATACATTACAGGATAATAACTGGTGGGAAAGGCTTTTTCAGCAGCTCTGCTTGTCTCTGGACCAGCTGAGATCACTATGTACCACTCAGGAGTGGGTATTTTCTGGTTCCAGCAGAATTGCTGGATTCTAGACATGCCTTCAAGCCATCTGGCCACATCTCATTGCATTCGAAGAATGCTGCTGGGCACGTTGAACTAGGTCCCCATGCCAGGCTGCTCTGGCTGGGGGTGCTGCTGGGGGGCTGAGGGGGATGGACGCTGCCCTCCTGCAGGATATACAGAGTTTCCTCAGAAGGGTATAACTGACTTCCAGTTTATATACATGTTTTACTGCCTGTACTCTTTTTATTGGAAATTGTTTTTCTTTTCTTATGTGTATCTGGCTTTCTTTTTAAAGATGGTGAATTTTCAGCACATTTTCATGGCTTGGTTCGTGGCAGTTTGAAGAAATATGCCTACAGTGTATTCCATAAAATATTTTATGCATATTTTTAAAAAAATCCAGAAAGGTCTTCTCTGCCACAGATCATACAATGAGAACTTTGAGATTGCATGGTGTGTCTTGTTTGTGGAATGAAGATCCTTGCAGATGAGACGTCTGTGCAAGGTCAATTAAATTTCCATTAGTGCAGTGTTAGTAGGTCCCAGGAGTTCTCTTATTGATGGTGGATGTTTAGCATTGCTAGTATTGGGTGGAACAATCTCTCACTTCAAAATACCGTTGTTGGTTTTTTTTCTCTTTTGTCTTAATACTTGTTTTTATTTTGCTTAATCTGTTGAGCCTTCAACCTTCTTACATTTCAGAAAATACAAAGTTGTTGTGTTGTTTTCTAAGAAAAAAATGCACAAAGCAAAAAAAAAAAGTCTGACCTAAAATTACATAAAGAAAGAAAACTGTAGAGTTTTGTGTTGCTCTGCATGTATGCATGACTTTTGCATGGACATCTATAGAGAAGCAGCTTCCTTCTGAGAGAAGAAATTCCACTGTTGCATTCTTCAGAATATTCATTTTAATTGCATAAAAGTAAGTTGTGCAATCCTACAAGCTTTATAGCTTTCTTTATAATTCTCTAGCTCTAGAAATTTAAAATTGATGCTGCATGATGAGTGATCTGATTGTGTTACTTTTTTTTTTTTCCTATGACCTTTTACATAAACTGTGTGATTAAAAAATTAAGTATCAGTACTTGGATATAGTATTCTTTTAGTAATACCTTTTAATATTTTTGTAATTTCTTTAGATCTGTTAATTCTGCCACTGTAATTTGTCAGAAGTTGGACTAGAGGACTTAAACAGACATCTTTACATTTATGCATTGGGTTGCATTAGGAAGAGTGAGTGCATGTGAGGGTTTTTTTCAAGGTTTCCCCATGAAGTGGGGATCTACTGCCAGTAGAGGAGCACAACACACACTTACCAGATAAAACCAAATTTGGGAAGAAAGAATGGTGCATAATATGACACCTTTAGGAACTGCTTACATTTTGAGTAAGAAAACGATATATATAGACAATTTTACAGAATGAAATCACGTGGTTCTTCTACGTGGAGTGTAGTTATATGAATCCAAAAGTCCTAATTATTAGAAAATGAAGCATGCCAAAAAATGTGGCTTTTTCACTGTAGCTCCTTTCCTCAGCTTTATTTCTTATTCTGTGGTTGGCAGATATTCCTGTGCTGCGATTGGTAAATTCAGACTGAATTTATTTCATTGAACTTCAGCTGCTAAGTTCAGTCCTAGTCAGTGGATGTGGATGGAATAATCCCTGGAGATTCCATGTCACCTAACTTTTGATATTGTAAAGGACTGAAAGGAGCACTCAAAAAAAGTTGCTATGTCTGTTGGCTTACAAAGATTTTCCATTTTTTTGTTAGATGGCTGTTTAACTGCCTTTAATAGATTTGTAAGCACTACATCTTTTTCTTCTTCCCTGTTGGCTGCTTTTCATTTCCAGCCCAGATATTTCTCATTCTGCCAGATACCAAAGGTGTAATTACCCACGGTGGATTGCACCGAGAGCTTGCAAAGAGAGAATCATCCAGACAAACCAATATTAAAGTTCAGCCATTTACTACCAGTGGGCAAATATCTTCTGTTTGGTCCCTGCTGCTGTACTGCATTAAATAAAAAGTGATAGGCAACAGAATTGCCTTCAAATCTTTCTGCTGTCCAGACAATGCATCATAGTTTGGGGCCCGAAGCATATAAAACCCAACTTTACTCTCTGATTGCAAATTCTGAAACCATTAAATGAAATGCATGTAAAGAATACAAATCAAGAGGCCTTTCATCTTAATCCAAATTTATTTATTTTAATCTTCTATTTAAATATTGTACCAGATGATCTTGATTGAAAAAACCCGAAATTTAAAAAATGACCAGGTCTTTAGAATTGCATCTCTGATGCCTCCCTCCTGAGAAATGCAGTTATTTGATTGTGCTTTGTTATTTGACTGCAGTTTTCTGCATCTCCCACAGCAGAATTCTTTACAGGATAAATAATGTAAGAGAGAAAAACAAAGTGGCACACTAGGACACATTATTCAAGGAAGTGATGTCGCAAAGCAGCATTTGGGTTGGATCAAAACGATGATTTATATTTTTTAAGTTCTTGCTGTTTTCCTCTGCCAGGAGCATGGCAGTGAGCAGGCAGGACAGGGGTGGCTGCTGCCCCTGGACTGAGCAATGAGCTCAGTGTTCCCTGAGCTGTAAAGAGCCCAGCACGGGGCTTTGAGGCAGACTGGGTACCAGGAAAGCTGAAAGCTCTCTGAGGTGGGAGTGAAGTCTTTGGACGTGTATAAAATAGCTTGATTCAGGCCTTAAAAGTAAAATACACGATTTCATAATGTGCTGTGAATGGCTTTGATACGAGATCTATAAAGAGTTTGAGACACATCTTAAATTTTGTTTTTCTGGAATAACCCCAGGGTAAGTCAAAACGCATTGGATGTGGTTGCTGCCCCGTAATGGGAGGTGCTGTGAGCGAGGGCTGGTGCAGGGTGGCTGGGAGCAGTCCCTTGATGTACTGTTTGTGCCTGGGCGTGCTCTGATCACACCTGTGGCAGTGGGGAGGTTAAATCCCTTCGTCTGCTACCAGCATCTGCTGGCAAGGAAAGGAGTTTTCCAAAGTTTTGCATAATGGGACCATTGAACAAGTATGCTTTTAAGCTGTCCATGCAGAAAAGCTTTCTGCTTTAGCATGTCTGTCCTTTCAAAGACAAAATGGAAGTAGAGTGAAGCCTGGGAGGTTAAACACCTGCATGGTGAAGTGAAACAGCATTTCGATTTAAAACTGAATGTTTCTGCTCTTAATACCAGAGATTGTGGTGTTTATTGTACCAACATCTGGCTTTTGTCTGTGTGTCCACAATACTGAAGTAAGTTTATAATTTGTTTTCACTGCTTAATGCTTTCACCTCCCAACTGATAACTTCTTTATCCTCATCCTCTTGGGTCACTGGATATTGCTGAGTTACTCTTTTTGCTGGACTTTTTTTTTTTTTTGGAGCAGTAAGAGAAGCTTACATTTTACTTTTTTTTTTTTTTTTTTAACAGACTTCACAAATAGTTGAACTATAATTGTTACAGATTAGCAGATGACTGCCTTTCAATGTGAAAGCCTACAATAACATGGTTAGGTTGAACGGAAGAAGTCCAGCAGATAAAATACAGGACTGGCCAGGGCCTGGCTGCTGGGGCATGGTTTTTCTTCCCCATGCAGGCATGTGCATCATCTCTTTGGAGAACATAGAATCAATCCATTGACAAGGCTGAACACCCAGTCTGCCTTGCCAAACCTCAGCCTTTGTGAGCATCCTGGCTCTCCCACTGGGTTTCCAGGGCTGCTGGCCCAAGGGCGATGATTTTTCCTGGGCTTCATCCATTGCTTTCCAGGCTATCTCATCTGCAGTGGGGCTGGAGCCCAATCTATCTCCTCCTTATGCTTTGTTCCATTCCTCTCAATTTGTCTAGTGCCATGAGAAGGAAACTCACTGGAAAGAAGGGTCTTATTTTAATATCTGACTTAAAAAAAAGATACTGGGCTGTGCCTGCTGCTTGTCCTGTGCCTGCCTCTGTGAGTGCCCAGTAGCCAGCTGGGCAGCTGGCTCTAGTCTCATCAGATCATCCCAGCCATGGTGGCTCCTGACTCTTCTTGCTTTCTAATTACATACAGGCAAAGAAAAATTTACCAGGAATATATATTTAAACGAGTTTTTGCTGGTATTGTGCCATTTTGCACCAGCTATGTTACAAGGACTATGCAGAGCCAATGCCAGAATATGCAGAGGCAATACCAATGCCAGAACTTACTGAAAAATAGAAAAGGTTTAAATTAATTTGGGAACATAGACATTTGCAAAAAAAAAAAAAA